>PVKB01004886.1:0-30930 GCA_004027205.1 Ctenodactylus gundi | reverse complement strand
CCACTGCTAATACTTGCTACTTGCTACTAACTGCTTTTTAAAAAAATTTAAGTCATCATCGTGAGTAAACAATGAAATCTCACTTGTAGTTTTGATTTGTATAGTGGCTAATGATGTTAACACTTCTACACATACATAGGGCTTGTTGGTCGATTGTATATCTTCTATGAGAAATATCTATTTAGATCACCTACTAGTTTTTAAACTGAGTTATTTATACTTTTGTTATTAAGCTGTAAATGTTCTCTAAATATTATGTTTAAAAATTCCTACTACATACATCAAAGAAATGTTAGCCACATAGAATGAGCTAGAAATCAACCTCTACTTGTCCTAGTCCATTCAACTGTTATCAAGATAACATAGACTGGATGGTATATGAACAACAGCAAATTATTTTGAAAAGTTCTGGAGTTTGGAAAATACTAGATCAAGGCACTGGCTGATGGCTCCTGATCAGGGTTTGCTTCCAGCTCATACACAGCCACCTTCTCGCTCTAGAAACATAGTAGAAGGGGTGAGTTTTCTGGCACCACTTATTTATTTATTTACTTACTTATTCATTCATTCATTCATTTATTCGCTTATGGAATTTATTATACCCCAGCTACAAAAAATCCTCTTATAAAAATCTTTCAGTACGATCTTCAAGAAACCCCTGGTCTGCCTTTGGTCTGCCCCTGTTCTCCTGTCCTGTCCCTTCTCTGAGTCCTCACAACCTGGTGGCTGGCCTCATATCCCTGCAGTCGGCTCCAGCCCTGTGCCCAGCAGGTCCAGTCTTCTCTCCAGCTGTCCATCCCCACCATGGCTTTCTGATGGGTGCATCTCAGAGTGGGAGGCACGTGGTCTGTGGGCAGTGGAGGCAGCGGATGGAGGTGGGAGATGAAGGCAGGCTGGGGAGTCCCTGGTGGCTGGGCAGGACCAGGTACCGGAAGGGGCTGAAGTTTGCTGACGGGAGCAGGCCACAGCTGTCAAGAGGCTGTTGCTGCTCTGCAGGTTCTCATAGGCTTGAAGCTTGGAGAGCATGGCCAAAGCCTTGGGAAGGAAGGTGATGTGGCAGCTGTATTGCTGGGCAATGTGTTATCTAAGGATGGTGGTGATTATTGGGAGCATTGGTTTATTGTAAAAACGAGCTTAGGGAACTCAAACTGTCAGTGGGCCACCTGCAGCAGCTGCTTCTCTGATGGCCATGGAACCCACGCACAGTGAGCCCGGCAGAGCCACCACATGGATTTGGGGTTCTGTCACTGCCACTGAGCTCATGTTTGCCACCGCCTGGCAAACATGGCAGCCGTTTTAAAGGATATAATCTCATTCATGAGGGCTCCACCTTCATGATTTTGTCATGTCCTGTCTCCACCCTCTATTACTATCCAATTTAATTTAGAACTTTGCTAGAATTTAACACACACATTTAGTCTATAGCATTCTGCTGCTGCTACTGCTTTGAAAAATTTTCTAAAGAACTGTTATTACTTTTTAAATGTTTAGTAAAATTCACCAATAAAGTCATCTGGACCAGGACTTTTTCTTATGGCAGATTTTAAAATCACCAATTCAATTTCATTTGTTGTTATACATTTATTATGATTATCTTTTTTTTCTAGAGTTAAATTTTTATAGCTCATACCTTCCTAGAAATTGGTCCATGCCACCTAATTTATCTAATTTTTGGCATACTGTTCTTTATATGATCCCTTTTTGATCTCTTTTTATTTCTTTAAGACCAATAATGATCTCAATTATTGCTGGTTTTAGTAATTTGAATCTCATCTCTTTTGTTTTATTTTGGTCAATGTGTTAATTTTGTGAATTGCTTAAACAACGGCTTTTGGTTTCATTGATTTTTGCCAATTATATTGCAATAGCTATGAAATTAATTTCAGCTTGAATCGTATTTCCCTTATTCTACTGACCTTAGATTTTGTTTAATCTTTTTCTAGTGTCTTCAAGTAGAAGCTTTAGTTACTGATTTGGAATATTCTTTTCAGTGTAGAAATTTATAGCTAAGTATTTCCTTCTTAAGTTCTGCTTAACTGTACTCCACTAATTTTTTCGCTAGCTTCTCTAACAATTTCTTCTTTAACTTGTTGGCTATTTGGAATACCTTGTTTAATTTTAATATAATCGTGAAATTCCAACTTTCTTATTATTTTTCTAATTATAGTCCATTTTGGTTAAAGAAATACTTTTTTGTAATTTTAATCTTTTCGTTTTATAGCCTAATATATGGTTTGTCCTAGAGACATTTCCATGTGATATAAGAATATGCATTCAGCTGTTGTTTGCTAAAAATGTTCCAGAGACTTCTGCTAGATTTAGTCGGTTTATACTCTTGTCCAGGTTTTCTTCGTCCTTAGTTTATCCTGCCTAATTGTTCTACCTAATACCGAAAGTGCAATAATGTTTCATATTGCTTTTGTTCAATATTCTATTTCCATGTTTAAATCTATCCGATTTTGTTTTATGAACTTTGAAAGAGTGTTTCATTTGAACATATATTAATTATATGTACTTGATTGCCTGACAATTACTGTAAAATAACCTTGTTTATCCTCTAGTAACTTTTCTTATATATAAGTCTACTTGCCTGCTGATGCTTTCTAGTTGTATGGTGTAACTTTCTAAAATCTTTTACTTTCAATTTGTTTGTATCTTGAAATCCAAAATACACTTCTTGGAGAAAACATAAAGCTGAATCTCTTGTGACTTTGTATATAAATTGTATCTCCTGAAGCTGTAATTGAAACCTTTAAATTGTTCAAACCAGCTTTTTGTATTTACATTACTGTTCTGAAGTACTAAACTGTTCTTTTCGTAACACACCTGAGACACAGTACAACAGAAAACAGAAACTGAGCAATATGTTGAATAAATTTAAAACTAATAGGCTTCCTAAGGCATTCTAGCAACACATGAGAAGTATATTCTTTACAAGAGAGTTAAAATAGGAGCATTTGTATTTTGGATGTAGTTCTTATGCACATAGTTCATATCTAAGAATCCAAACATATGTATGTATGTGTGTGTGTGTGTATACATATGTGTGTGTGTGTATAGCATAGCAATGTGTGTGTGTGTGTGTATATATATATATATATATATATATATATATATATAGCATAAGCAATGCTATTATATCTCAAAACTCCTTGAAAATATGCTAAAAGCAAAGTTATGGTAAATGGTCAGTTGTTTATATAAAGATTCGACAGGAGATGCCAATATAAACACTGATTTTGGATAAGGGCCACTTGGAACAAGAGCTAGTGCTGGGATCTTATGTGTTATGTGATAAAACACCATAATTCAAACTGACTCCTCATTCTTCCCTCAATGGAAGAGCAGTGTTCCTTTGGATCATACTTTTGCCTGAGGCGCTTTATTTTTGTGCAACAAAAATAATTATGGGACATTGATAAATGCTATTTGATGATAGATTCTTTAAATGTGATTTGCTCTTTCCTAAATCTAAATGATAAAGAAAAGCAAAAGCGTAACAGAGAAACATGAAATGTCTTCAAGATTTTCTTTGGGTCTTAAAGGAAAAATGAAAGAGGCCATCACCGGCTGAGGTGTTGGAGTGGACAGCGAGAAAGGGAAGCAGAGGTCATGGTGCAAAATCGCAGCTGCTGCTGCTAGAAAGCCCTTCACATTTCATGTGCAAGAGGAAGGCAAAATCTCATAACCTCACCCTTTAAACAGAGTAAACAATTGTATTATTTTAAATAACACATTTTAAAGTATTTTACAAGGTACCTTCCCTTAATTTTAGAGAGTGAGATTATTAGTTGAGCCACATTGGATGAAGATGATGATGATGATGATGAGAAAAAAAGGTCCAGAATTTCTCAGGCTTGTGAGAAAGGGGACATTTTGGAGGGAGAGAGGGTGAAGAAAGAGAAAGAAAGAAAGAAGGAAAGAAAGAGCGAGCTCATCACAGAGCTGGCTTACTTGTTAGTCACGTTTGCATTTTCAAAGGAGAAAGAAAGATTGGGGAAGGAATACCACCTGCTTCCAGAGAGCACGGGCCTGTCCAACTCTGTACCATTTGGGCTTGTGCACTACATATTCAAGCCAAAAGTTGAGGGAGGAAAATAAAAAATTATGCATCTGCAAAGGCTGAAAAGATACACACGCCCTGCGTCCTCCCATGATGCCCTTGTGGACTGGGGTCTTCTCCTGAAGGCCTAGAACTTGGGGCTGTGTTTTTCTGGAGAGGAATGTCAAGAATGTCCAAGTGCAAAAAAGACAAAGAGAAAAGAATGGCTCCTGGTTAGGCGAATAAAAATAAATCATTCTTCTGCTAGCAAGCTAGGAAAAAATCACTGAAGAGAACGTTTTTAACAGGCAGGGTAACAAATAGAATTATTTACAAACTTGTACTGTAACACTTTAATGGAAGAATTGTTCAAAATGGGATCAGTATTAAGCCACATGTGAAAAGATTAGAGCAGATTTTACTTTTTCAGCAAAAACAAAGCTTAGAAATTATGATATGCAGCCCAAAGTATTGCCCGCTACACTTATTTTTTCCAAATATAAATCTCACTTCGGTACTATTTTTTCCCAGTCTTGATGAGACATTTTCCATTTGTTTTTCATTCATTTCTGCTTAGAAGGGACACTGAGTGCGTTGCTATAATCACCAGTCTCTCAAGCCCAGCAGCAAACTGTGCACTGTAAGCTTCCACTTTATAGTCCCAGGCAGGAAGTTCTGACAACCTGAATGCCGCTATTCAATCTCCTTGGAAGGAAAAAGTGCCAAGGGCATGTCTAACCACTGGCCGGAAGCCTTCCAAAAACTACAGGAGGAAACACAAAGTTCCGTCTCTTAACTCAGTTTAAAGCAGCTTCAATCATAAGATATTTTCAAAGGATTTTAGAGTGATTTGTTGAGTCTTTTTCCTAGCAATCCCAAATCAGAAGGTCCTAACCTGGTAAACCAATGCAAAACATAGTGCTAGTAAGACGTTTTGGTCAGCCATTTCCTCAAATTGGGTAGTAATTACGTTCAATTATCACCAAGTGCAGAAGGGGGATTCTATTGTAACTTCAATCCTTTTTTTTAAGCAATAATTTAAATAGAAGCTTCCTGGTGCCATCAAGTACTAGACATTTAAAGCTGAACATGGTGGCATACTCCTATAATCCCATCACTGAGGAGGCCTGAAACAGAGGATTGCCATGAACTTGAGGCCAGCCCAGTTGACATTGTGAGTTCAAGGCCAGCCTGACTATGCAGTGACTTCAAGGCCAGACTGGACCGTACAGTGACTTCAAGGCCTGGACTACACAATGACTTCACTGCCTGCCTGGACTATACAGCAACTTCAAGGCCAACCTAGACTAAGACTATGTTGTAAGACTCAAAAACAGTAACAATGAAGTAAGGCCAAAAGATTGAAATTCAAACCCTACCTCTACGCATAATCTAACAAGAACAGGTTATTTCACATCTCTGACACTCAACTTTCCCATCTGTAAAGTGGGCAGAATAAAAGTGGGCTGTGCTGATTACAGAGTAGTGATACCAAGGTACAGCACGAGGCCGAGCACCTGGATATAATTCTACCAAGCACAGTTGGCTAATTTGTGTTAATCAATTTGAGTTACCCAATTATTTTTTGACTAGGTAAGACATGTAACAATGGTTAAAGTTGTTTCCCATTATTTTCATACTCAAAAACTTCACCCAATCTTACATAACTTTTTTAAGATCTGTGATGTCACTTAAAAAGTGCCCCTCACACTGTGTGAATGCACATGTATGTCTGTCTGTCTTTAATTATAATACAACAACAAAATAAAAAGACACGAAGAATTCTGTCAGGCAATATTTTTGAGCATTTCCTCAGTGGTGGGTCCAGACTAAGTTCGGATGCGAGGAAGATTAAAACAGCTCATCTCTCCACAACCTGACGAAAGCTCTTGGGTTGAAGGACCTTGAGGGCTTGATGACACCTGGGGTCCTCCATGATCACTCTTGCCTCTCCCCATTTTCACTAATTCCACAACAGACTGTACCTCTTGACTCCAGCATGCCAAACACTTCTTCTCTACCACTGACAAACCGTATCCTATATGTGTTTTTCTTTTCCTCAGCTGCCTTTAAGATCTGGCTCTTCCTGATTATCATCAAAGATTTAACACAGACATGATAACCTCAATTCATCCTCCCATTCTCTCCTCTGCCCTTCTAGTGCCCCCACTAAACATGGGCTAGGCACCAGGCGTTGGGGTTTACCTAATATCCTCTCACAGTCCTATCACCAGAATTTTGGCAAAAATTCTTAACTCTGTAGACTGTAACTTATTCAGTTTTTGATTTCTTCGTTGCTTAAAGTCTGGAACCAAATAGAAAAAAAAAGAAAAACGATGGGATAAATGCAAGGATTAATGACCTCACTTGAAAAAAAATGACTCCCTAATAATTTTAGGAACAAATACAGAATTCTTGATTTTGAATTAAATCTGCGTTTACAAGTTACCTAGAATTGCCATCTCTAGAGAATTCTGGACTGTGACATTGTATCATCTGGTTTTTCAAGTGAGAAGGATTAGTATGAAATACAGAATTCTACCATAAATTTAAAAACTGGCTTGAAATAAATTTCTCATCTAGAATGATTCCCCATCTAGATTTCTGTGCCACAACTGCGTACCTTAGCCAGAAGAAAGATTCCAGTGAGACGCCTTGAGTTTCTTTATTCAGTAGCAGGAAATTGTGACGCAATACCTTCAAATAAAAAGAATCTAAACATGTCAGGTTTAGGTTGAGTCTGGATACATTTAACAGAAAAAACAAATTCTCTCAGACCATTTTTCTGTGACCTTGCAGACTGTCTCAAGCCTGGGACTATATATACCAGAGATTTGACAAGACTATTTACAAATTCATAGCATTTTATTGATTGCATGATGGAAAAAAAAATTGAAGTTGGTCTTACATTGTCATTTGCATTAGTGAGGTTGAAAGTTTTTGTTTGATCTCCATTCAAGCTTTTTAGAAGCTTGGAAACTGCAGACTGAAGCAATTCAAATTTATGCAGAGTTTGACAGTGAGTTAATTGCCAGAACTATGCAAAATTAAATTTTGAGAAAACAATTCTGGCATTTTAAATAGTTGTGTGCTATGAATGCACTCATACACAAGCATATGAAAGCTATCTGTCAACTAACTGGCTCGTTTTAAAGACGTGTCCACTTAAGAGAAAATATTATATTTCAAAGGGTCCTATGAAGCATAGAGAAAAGCCTACAAGTACTTTGCCCTTTACCCTTGGAAATGTATGCAGAACCCCCAACTAAAATTGAACTCATAATAACTGAACTCCCAGGCACCATACTTGTTAAAATAGATACAGACACTAATCCAAACAGGCAGGGTGGTCTCTTCTCAAATATTCACATTCCACATCCTGTCACAGACATCCCTCACTTCAGAGCAAGCCTTAACACAGCAACGGAGGAGGCATCATCTCTGCAGGGTGATTTCCATCGTGTTCAGGTGGTCTTGCCCCTGCAATGCGTGCACAGTGCCAGCTGACATCTCTGAACTTGAGATTCACTTTATGTTGATGTCTCAATGTTGTTATTCATAGAAATATTCTAACATAGAGACATAGATAATTATCTACATACGTAAAGCTTCAGAATCATTTTTCTCTTTGTAAATCGGCTCATCGGAATATTTTTCTGAAACAGGTTATGGTAATTGGAAGAAAGGTAAGGATGTGAGTTTCAAGGTATCAAAAAGAAAGCAGGTAGGCAGGGCATACAGAGGAGGAGAAAGACCATTAGAGGCAAAGTTCTGACTTCGTTATTTGTCTAGAATAGGGCTTGGGCCTCTAATTTATAAGCAAAAAAATCAAAAGCCAGAGAGGAGGAGGAGTGGCTCGTGTTTTTCTTGCTCTTCACTCTGTCTCTTCAATGAATCACATTTTTCCCATCTGAAAGTTTACTTATTTGTTTTGAAATTGTCAATATGGTACAAAGAGAGATCCAGGAATTGGGTTGCAAGAAACACACACCCCCGTTAACTATGCAAATCAGCGAGTTTATTGAAAAGACATTCAGATATCTCATAGAGATAAAATGGCGGCTGTACGCGTGGGTTTCAGATGATCTGAAGGTTCTGAGGCAGCCATTCCATCCCTCTGTCTCTCCCTACACCCCACCTCTGCCTCTCTCTACATGGCTGCCTTGTTTTTAACCCATTTTTTGGAAAGGCTTTTTAGTTTTGGCTTCATTGGCGTTGGCACCAACTCAAAGGTCAGCAGCCTTCAGTGACTGCCTAGTCCCATATTTATAACTAACTCAATATCCTAACTCCAAATTCCTGGGAGACAGAAAGAGTCCAGCTTGGAAAATGTTTGCACTTCAGATCCTGTAACTCGATCAGGGAAGACAGTATCTTTTTGTAGATAATCTGCATGCTGAGATTAAAATTTTCATCAGATATTTAGTAAGAGATATCTTTGAGCAATGTGTGGGATGAGACATTGACTAAGCCTTCACAGTAAGTCAATATTGCAGATCTTAATGGATTTTTTAAAAGGGGAGAGAGATTTATAAGACCGTGTAAATCAGTTCCATCCAGTTTTCTTCATTCTTTAGTCATGTGATTTGAGTTCTAAGCCCTCTAAATAAAATGTGCATGACACTCGTAATTGCAGCGAGCGAGTCCAAAGTCCTAAAACGGGTAGACCAAACAGAAGTTTACAGCCTTTCTGTATAAAAATTCATTTATTTGACTTATCTGCAGGGAATGGGTAAGTGGTGCTTTGCCAGGAAATGAAGAAACGAACGGTGGGTGGAAGGAACCTGTTCTTTTTTTCTTTTTTGTTTTTTACATCAATACTTTTTTGAATAATTTTTGAAAAGAACATTCTGGAATATCCTGAGCAGCAAGGAAACAGGAGATAGAAGAAAAGTGGAGAGGCATCCAGGCTGGCAAGACTTATTTTTTTTATTTTTTATTTTTTTTACATGTAATGGAATTGTCTCCAGAGCTTCCCCCGCACCAAGAAAAAGAAAAGCCCTCTGTGCCTGGTTTCTTCTGTTTCCTCTATATTATACAACCGCCAGCTCCCTGGACCTAAAGCACAGACTATCTCACTGTAGACTTAGGCCAATTTCTACGTTACCCAATCTTGTGAAGTTTAATCACTTCTTTTCGACACGACAAAATATGTTTGAAGAACCAAATCATCACATGTTCAAATAAACTCCGGCTACTATTTCAAAACTGTGAACTGCCCCTACATCTAGTAGAAATGCTTGTTTCTCTGGTAACTAAGTTGGATATTTTGCAAAGTGGTCCTAAACGTGAATTTGTAAAATTTTCAGTGTGCTTAGAATTCATTCACACCTTTCATTCATTCAATATCCAATAAATATTCATTGATTTGTATGTGCTGCTCTTGATTCTAGATATTGATGACACAAAAAGGAATAAACCGGAGTATCTCCTCTCAATTTTTGTTATCAGCTCTTGAGAGGGGCAGACAAGCGAACAGAAGATCGGATACTTGCTTACCATCCATCTGCAGGTGAGGAGTCTCCACACGAGGGGCACACACATTCTTGGGGATAGGGGGGGTGTCTGGAGGCTGTACCGGAGCAGATCCCGGAAATAGAAAAGAAGTCCTAGGGGAAGTATCCAGAAAATGGAAAACAGGAACGAGAAAGGGAATTGCAGCTGCAGAGAATAATATTGGCAGGGGGAAGAGTGACTTTCAGATTGCGTGGGACTTTAAACAGATAAGTGGTATAGTTTTAGAAATAATGATACTTGTGATTCACTTTTTGTGTCAGGAATTTTTTATTGTACCTTGAGGTAGAAATTTTTGAAAGACTTTTAAGATTTTCAGAAAATGTTAATTAAAATAGTAATCTGAGAGAACACATCAAAAATCCAATGGAAGTAAAGAACTGTAATCCTGTGAGACCCATTAGAAATCATTTGCAAACAACTCAATGGGAAATTAACAAAATCTGTGCAAGGATAACACGGATTGTCAGAACAGACTCAGAAGAAGCACGAAACCTTAATGGATGCATAACCTGAAATAATGAATGTAATTACTATAAAAGCATGCCATCAAAAAATTCACAAAGGTAAAATTGTTTTATTATACTGTTGGAAAATTTCTATGATATGAGAATATAACTAAATATTTTAATGAAAAAATTCTAGTTGATTTTATGAAGTTAGCTTAATATTAGTAATGACATATCTTGAAATTTACACCGAATAAAAGCAAACAAAAATGCAAGAAAAATTTAAAGACCTATTTTTAATGTATCCATATAATTCCTAATGAGTTTTAAATCAACTGAAGGAAAAAAATCATATTTTCAATGCATGACTAAGACTCTTGTAATGAGGGAATAGTTTGAAATTAGAAAACTTGTTCATTTAAGTTGTCACAAACATAGGTTAAAAAAGAAAAACTATATGATTGTCTCAAGAAATGACAATAGGGCCAATTGTATGATTCTAAATATTTTTCTAATTTTAATAACACTTAGTAAATTAAACATAAAATTACTTTCTAAACACAAATTTTAACCTAAAATCAGGTTTAGAATTAACATATATTTAAGAGTTATACTCTATACATCTTGTCATAAGGAAAGTAATGTCAATCTCTATTCTAATTTCATATTCTTCTATTCATTAGCCTCGGTTCCTCATTTCCTTTTTCCTGACAGATACACCTGATTTTTCTATGACTCTTGCTCTACTTTCTTGTCTTAAATGTCACTTTTTTTTTCAGAGAAGAATCACTTGGCCCTCTGATGTAAATTGGGTCTTATATTCTCCCTCTCATAGCCCTTTTTTCTCCATTCATAAATCTTGTTATCAATTATAATTAGGAGGGCCTATCTTAGTAAACTTTATCTTTATCCCCTCACCAGACCTAATATAAGGCCAGAGTTGTTTTATCATATTGTAATGAGTACTGAATACAGACTGTACATAACAGATGCTCAATAAGTATTTATGCAAGGAAGTGGCATCATAACAGAGGCAATCTCATAAATGTTAGAATTAGGAAAAATGGTTTCTGAGATCATTGGTACTCATTAGCGTTTCAAAGTCATAGCTATAAATAGAAGAGGGAAATGAATAAGGAGTATATTTTAGAACAGAGACGTTTTCTTCACTGAACAACCGAAGATAACATACTCAAAAATGACTGTAATCAATGAGAATTTTAACATTACCAGAACTTAATGCAGACAATTGAAATAGATCTGTTTCATGTCGGCAATGACTAGTTAGAAAATATAATTTTTAAAAACCAGTGGAAATAAAAATATAAAATACTTAGAAATAAAGTCAAAAAGAACTGCGTATATGTGAGGAAGCCTGAAGAGGAGATTCTAGTAATTTACTGAGGTCTGCGACTTCAATCATGACCTTGAGCTTTTCCAGCAGCCTCTTTGCTTTGTTGGTCAATATCCCCGACTCCAGAGTTCTTTCAAACAGATCTAAGTTTCTTAAACCTCTTCTCCTTGCTCTTAGCAGATGAGGTTGACTACTCTAATTTACAAGGAAAATAAGGCTCTCAGATGAGAGCTATCTTAAATTCCTATTAACCCCCACACAAGCAGAGCTGCTTCTGCTTTCCTCCTTCTTCCCTCTGGCATTGAGTCCTCCCTCCTGAATGTAGTCCATTGGCGGAATGGTGGAATCACGGGGAGAACTTCCTCCATTTTGTATTTCCTGCAGCTATCATATTCTTTCTAAATACTCCTCACAATAATTTTTTGAAAAAGTGGACTGTATACACTACCATTGTTTTCTTGCATCTTATGTACTTCTGTTTACTGTTTTCTTGTTTTTCACTCCTGCTCTAAAACCATGCTGTCTTCAGGGTAGCTGAGACAGTCACTGGGACTAAACCTTAACAAATCTTTTCCACCTGCCCCTTATTCTCTTCGGCTCCTCAGCTGCATTTAACACTGTCTGCTATTCCCATTTACTTAAACTTCCAGGCTGGCTTGATGACCCCCAGTTTCCTGGCTTTCCTCCTACCCATTTATATTAGTTTTCCTTTTTCTCCCTACCTTTAAATATGGTTGGTTCTGAGCATCCGCATTCCAGTCTTTTTTTTTTTTTTTTAGGTAAGCGGATCAATTCCAATTATGTCAATTGTTATCTATAATATTTATTTATATATGTACATTTCTAGGCCAAAGAAACTTACTAAGTTTCTGCCTAAATATCTTTGAGATTTCTTTTTATTTTCTTCACATATATCTGAATTTTAATAAAGGAAAAATTATTAAATTGTCTTCTCCATGTAATAGTTTATCCCATATTCTTCTTTACCTGAAGTGGTACTTCTATTCAATTGGTTGTTTCAATTTATTGATTGACTTTGATTCTTTTATCTTCTGTTTCCCTACATCTGACCAATCACCAGTCCTGTTGACCTTCCTTATGCCATTGCTATTACATCTTATATGAATCTTATCACAGATTATCAAGACTCCCTCCTTTTTACCATCCAATAACATTCTCCTCTTATGCATTAGTAATAGAAGGGTAGTTGTATTCAGAGCTGCGAAGGATCTGACCAAGTGATACATTGTCACAGGTTGATTTGGTGCTCAGTTTGGTCATAAGCTCTGGCCAATGATATGTAAGCAGCAGTGTTTAATGGAAGTGCTGGATGCATCTTCACTTAAGGCTATTAAAAGATAGCCGACTTATTTGTGATGAAGGATTTTGGTCCTTGCTTCTTTCTCCTCCCTCTGTGTAGGAAACATCCACCTTTGACAATGAGTTGATCTCAAGAAGGAAGCCATGAGCTAAGATGACAGATTTGAAATATAGAAGGAACCAGGTAATTATGTTACTACAACTATTTTACTCCAATCACCTGGATGATTTAGTGATTCCTTTTAAAAAAATTCCTTGACTTCTTTCACAGGGAGAAATAAATTTATGTTCTCTGCAAACCATTCCTATTTTGATTTTTACATGCTATGAAATCAAATTCTAATTGATATGCTATATTGGATTATATTGCATGGTCATAGGCATGTAACAGATAATTATTTGTCCAAGTACTACATGGACTGCTACTGTGGTACAGACACCACAGGTGATACAGAGAAGACTGTCACCTGTATTTGATGTTTGAGAACAACATTTATGTGGTATTCCCCATTTCCAGTCAAAAACCACATGTAGGTCTAGCCTTAAATGCAATGTGATGATTCAATTGAATTTCTACTTAGAAGTACCTAGTTTTGACATAAAAACAATCATCACCTCATGTTTGATAGAAGAAACTGAGATCAAGAGAAAGTCACAGGTTTAATTATTGGTACCATGGCATAGGGACTAATCACATAGACTCTGGAGAAATGACTCTTGGTTTGGTACCTTGTTTTCCCTCTTGTAAGCCGTGTGACATTAGGCAAGTGATTTAACTCCACAGCTCCTGCTTTCTTAGGACTATTTTGAGGGCTGAGTTATTACACACTATTAATATTTGGAAATCTACCCAATAGAGGTGAGCACACCACAGGAATTAACCAGATCTTTGACTAAGATCTTTTCGCTCCATCCCTGTATTCTTTCTACTCTTGTCATCTATTTCCCTGAGCACAGTACAAGAAGATAAGAACAATGGCTGCAAAGCAAGAGCGGGCGCTTTGGAGATGAGGGTGCTAGATTCAGAGTATAAGACAACAAATAGTTTGAGATGAGCAAAAAGTGACACGTAAGATGTTAGCCTCTAAAAACGAGTACTAAGAGAGGTATGGGAAGAAATAGCTAAGCTATCTCTCCCACCTCAACAACTCCAAAGCATCAGCAAGATCTTGTGGTACAGGCACATAATCTCAGCACTCTGGGAAGCTGAGGCAGGAGGATTGCAGGTTTGAGCCCAGCCTGGGTAACTTAGCAACTCAGTGAGGCACCATCTGAAAATCAAAAATACAAGATGGGCCTGGAATGTTGCTCATTGAGAAGGCCTGAACTCAAACTCCAGTACTACAAAAATTGAATAAATAAGTAAATAAATCTAAAGGACCACCATAACTGAATTTATAATAAAAGATAATAACCTTCATTTTTCTAAAACTAAAAATCAGGAGATAATAGAAAATTACAAGATGTTCTTAATTCTAACTTAAAATGAATATCAATTTTTTTCTCAGCCTTCTTAAAATGGTTTGGAAAAGAGACTCAAAAAGCCAAAATATGAACTGTAGAGAAAGGACAGAATAGGCTAATTCCTTGAGAAGCAACATGTAGGAAGGATTTAAACATCCAAATTGCTTGTGAGATCTAGATTCTTCATTTTCATCCTGTCCATAAACACCCCTGAAAAGATACACAAATAAGACTTTTACATCATTAAGGGTTTGGTTAAAGATTTAAAGCCACAACTAATCCATTTCCACATGCTAGCTTTGAGGTGTGTTTCTCTCATTTTTGTTAAGAATTTGAAACACTGAGAGAGATTTGTGTGAGTCAGGATCAGACAAAGGATGATAGCCCTGTGTTATGGTAGAACGTTAAGCTTAGGGGAGTCTATTATGCTTCTATCACTCACAATAAGCTGAAGCACCAAGTGCTTTCACATGTGGATTATCTTTCTGTCATCACAGATAAAAGAATGTTGAGGCTGTGACTTTAACTAAGCCTTCCACATCGAGGATTTTCTATCATTTTCTGTGGATAAGCAGGGCACGCAAGAGAAAGAACAGAATGCTGATATGGGAAAATAAATATCTCTCTTCTGAATTTAAAATACAAATATGTGGAAAAAATAGTGATTAAGAAGACAAAACAAGATCATATCACTTTTTGTTTTTATTTTTTCACTAAGAGGAAATAGCATTATTTATCATTTAGGAGATGCTATGAGCTTGTTCAAAGAAAGCCCACAAAATTTTAACCAGAAAAATGCTGGCTGTTTTGTTTTTATCTTAGAGATTCAATGTTAAGAAGATAGCTTTACCTGCGTGTTAGAATGGACAGCCATCTCATTCTGGGATTGGCCTAATAGTTACTCTTTGTTTTAAAGGGGAGAGTTTTCTGGGAAATCATTTTTATTAGAGATGGGCTGCTCACCTTCCAGGAGTTGTTTTCTGGACCTGTCATTAGAACACCATGACAGGCACAATAAGTGAGTAACTTGGTGGGAATGCCAAGGAATAGTTACAGCTAACTACAGTGCAGGTGTAACAACATTTATCTGCAATTCCAGGTACCTGGAGGGGAGAAGGGGCTCAGAGAGTTGGAGTACCAGCTCAAGCGCTGCGAAAATGACATAAAACCCTGTAGGCACGTGCTGAAGGGGAGCCTTACTTCCTCGCTGTGGGACTGAGATTGCTGAAACTCAAACTCAGCACCTCGTCTTGTTATTGGCTGAATTGCAATGTAAGTTGAACTCCCAGCCTCAAAAGGTGTCACTGAGAAACTGACGGCACTGGGGGAAAAGTGAATTTCTGTAAGCTGGGTTGGGAGAATGTGGGAAGAACCTAAAGAAACAGAAGAGTGGGCACGCTAGAGTTCCTTTGCTTGTTGAATAGATATCTGTCTCTCTCTGCGCCCGGCAAAGGTGGCCTTCCCAACTTCAAAAGTAGCTTCTCCCCAGTAGAAGTGAGATCCTCACCCACACCTACAGCGGCAAGCACCTTTCCACTTCTGTCTGAAGGGATTAATCTTGCATTTCCAGAAAAAGATAATGACCTCTCTTAGACAGCTGCCATGAAAGATAGAGCTGATTCTAAGCAAAACTGACTCCATCACCATTTTCCTTCCAGAATGCAAATTTCAGAAGGGCCTTTTCGGGGCCTTGACAGGAGGTTCAAATAGTTACCCGCTGAACCTTGAAAACTTGTGCTAGACTCCAAAAGAACTACTTGAGTCTTCTAATCTAGATAGGCAGAAATACTGGGGAACATATGTGGGAATAGATGGTAAGTACATGCTATAATGGCAAAAAGAATATATATTTGAATTTGATCAAATTTGTTCTATATTTAAAGTTGTAGCTTAGAAGTTGGACATGGCTCTATTTAGTTGATTGATTGAAATGTGAATCAAAACTGGCCCCCCATAAGCTAACTAGAAATGCCAACCTTCTTTGATATGATGGGAAAGACTTGGAAAGGAAGGCATATAGAAATTGGAATGTTTTGAAAAATAAGTCCATGACGGGAACCTCATTATCCTTAAACAGCTGTATAGTTGTTGTCTTACTTTTTCATTGCTGTGACTCAATACCCGACATTCTCAACTTAGGGAGAAAAGATTTATTGTAGCTTACAGTTTCAGAAAGTCACAGTCCATTCATGGAGCGGTGGCTGGTAAATGGTGGAATCACATGATGGGGCCACAGTTAGAGTTGGAACTGGAGTTCCTGGGGCAGAAATCCTTACAGCATGATGATACAGAGAGACTAGGAGGAAGGGCAGAACCAACCCACACCCCTCCAGGTCAATCCTAAGCATCTACCCTTTCCAGCCAGGCCCCACCTCCCAAACCTACACAGAATCCATAGGAACATGAGGCTTTTGGAGTACGCTCCAGATCCAAGCCACCACATTCCACCCCTGGCCCTCCAAAGGACTCAAGGCCAACTCCTTAAGCAAAATGTAATTAGTTCTTTTCCAAGAGTTGCTAAAGTTTCAATAGTTCCAGCACTGCTAAAAAAGTTCAAGTTCAAAGTCTTCTCTGAGATGCAAGGCAAACTCTCAGTTGTGAACTCCTGTCAAAACCAGAGTTAAGCACTTCCAACATAAAATGGTACAGGGCAAACATTTCCATTCCCAAAGGGAGGAAAAGGAGGATAAAAGACAATAGGACCAAAATAATTCCTAAACCCAGCAGGGCCAGGGTTAAATCCTGTGGTCCCATGTAGAGCAGAACCTGGAGTAAACTGTTGGAAGATATGCATCCCAAATGGCTTGGGTCCTGCAACATCCCTGCTGGCTGTAGTCTCCATTGTCTTTCCTTTGAGTTGGATCCACTCACAGCCTGAAGCTTATGTCAGCGGATGATCCTTGCTCCTGGTTTCTCCACATTTCTGGGTTCTCCACTGCACCTTAGGCTTCTCCTTTATAACTTCATGCATTGCCCTCCCAGGGGCACACACTGCCTGGCCTCTAAGTCCTTCCTTTAAAATCTGAGAGAAGCCTTCATGAGCTCACAACTCCAGCTCTGCAAGCCTCTAAAGCCAGAACTGCATGGACATCACCAAGTTTTGCCACTGGCTTGAGCAGTAGCTTGGCCCCCTTAAACAAATGCTGTAGAAGTCCCTCAGTTCTTAGATGGTTGAACCTCAGGCCACTGAAATATCTAAAAGGCATTTTTGCTTTTGGTCCTGTGGTACACTTCTCAGAGCAAAGTCTTTTGCCTCTACAACCTGGAGATAGTGAAGAGAGGAACCATGTTGACTTTGGAAATCCTCCCCCCACCCCCAGGCATCTTTGTTATCTTGAGTCTAAGTACTTGACTTCTTTTTAATGTTAATTTCTTTAACTTCCCGGTGCTCCTCTAACCCACAACTGCAGGCCATTTTAGCCTGACACTCCAAACCTTCTATGTGATTTTTCTCTGCCGTTTTATCCTGCCTTTCGCCATAGATTTGACTAACAGCTGCAAATAGAAGCCATGCAACAATCTGAACATCATTCTGCCTTGAGATCTCCTCCACCAGAGTAAGTAGTCCACTGCCCATAATCTCAGTTTCAGGCAAAATCTCTGAACAATGGCAAAATTCCATAGCATGGCACATGTGGTTTTTGGGCCACTTGCCTATGCAGTCCTCCTTCCCATCTGAAACTTCTTGAGCCTGGCCTTTCCAGTCCACTCTTGTATCAGCAGCCAGGTCTTCTGAGTTCTGACCAGAATCTCCCAACAAGCTCAGTTTAGAGCACTCCAAGGCTTCTCCAGCTGGCATCCTCAAACCTTTCCAAATTCTTCCTGCAAACTGGTTCAAAAGGCTTCCAAACCACATGGTCAGGTGGAGTCACAGCATCTACCCCACTTCTCTGGTACCAATGTCTGTCTTAGTTATTTATTCATCTCTGTGACTCAATATCTGACATCCACAACTTAGGGAGGAAAGATTTATTGTAGCTTACAGTTTCAGAAGGTCACAGTGCGTTCATGGGGAGTGGGTGGAAAATGGTGGAATCACATGGAGGGGCTGTAGCTAGAGTTGGAACCGGAGTTCTTGGGGCAGAGATCCTTACAGCATGTTGGTACAGAGAGAGACTAGGAAGAAGGGAGGAAGAAGGGAAGAAGATATGCCCCTCCAAGTCAACCCAAGCATCTGCCCCTTCTAGCCAAGTCCTACCTCCCAACCCTACACAGAATCCATAGGAACATAAGGCTTTTGGAAGACCCTGCAGATCAAAACCACCACAATTGTTCCCTGTAGACCAGTTCTTACAGCGGGAACCATTGCTGTTCAGTTGGGGAATCTAAATGCAATAGGAGTAATTGGATCTTGGGGTGGCAGAGGCCAAGTGGCAGCACTCAAACCCCAAATAAGATAAGAATAGTTATGGTAATGGACAGCACTCAGAATAGTCTAACTTCTCCAGACCTATGGCATTGGCTATCCAGCCAATCATGGTGTTTCTAGGAATAAAATGAGAGGCTGACTAAATTTGTACTTTATCTCCTTAAGCACAAAAGTCCTGGGCAAAGTGAACAAAATTCTTTCTAGAATAAATAATATAGGGAACAATGGCTCAGTTGATTTTTATTAGATTTACATATAAAAAGCTTCTTAAATGAAGAACTTACATGCTTTCAAAGAAAAAACCAAGTAGACTACCAAAAATTTGAAAACCTAATCTTTCTCCATACCTTTGCCAAATAAACCTGTAGTCTTTTACCAAGATAACTATGTACTAAGGGAAAGGAATGAGACCTTTGAGGATAGTTTATCACTGAGACTGGTTCCAAGAGATCCAAAACACCAATGTGACATCCCAGTCAATCAAGTTGGGGCTTATGGACATTGTGTAATCAGTGGAGTTCAAGCTCAGATCCATCTCCAACCAGCTCCAGTGGATCTCCAGGCCCTGTGGTAATATTCCCAGTTTTGGAGAGCATAATTGGAGTAGACACATTTAGTACTGATAGAATTCCCTTGTTTCCTGAGAGCACTATGTTTTGAAAGGCCAAGTGGAAGCCATCATAAATACCCTTGCCTATGAATATATAAATCCAAAACAATACCACACTCCCAAAAGGATGGTAGGTCAGTGCCACTGTGAAGGACTTCCAAGAAGCAGGAATGGCCGCTCCCATCAGATTCTTGTTCACCTCTCCTATTTGGCAACTGTGGAAGACAGATGGATCTTGGGGAATAACAATGGATTATCATGAACTAAACCAAAAAAAGCCTTTAATTGTACACTCTACCAGATATAGTTTCATTTTTTCAGCAAATTAAAACACCTTCTGATACTTGGCAAGTAGTTCTTGACCTGGAAAATGCCTTTTTGTCTATCCCTGTGCATAAGATATGCCAGAAACAATTTGCTTTCATCTGACAAGGCCAGCAGCACACCTTCGCCACCCTCCTCGTGGGTATGTCAGTTCTCTAGTCTCATGTCCCGATTTTGTTTCCGTGAATATTCATTGCCTCTTCTCTACAGAAGACACCATATTCGTCCATTTTGTCGATGACATTATACTGATTGGACCAAATGACCAAGAAGCAGCAATTACTTGAAGTTTACCAATAAAATATTTGTATATGAGAGTGGGAAATAAATTCAACTAAAATCCATGTGCATTCTGCCTCAGTGACATTTCTAGAAGTAGAATGGTACAGGTTATGCTGAGATATTCTTTCTAAGGAAAATATAAATTTTTGCATTTAGCATCTCTTACAACCAGAAATAGCTATAATACCTAGTGGGACTCTCCGGGTTGGGAAAACAGCATATTTCTCATTTGGGAGTCTTGCTCTGGATAACTTACCAAAGTGATCTAAAGATACACCAGTTTTTTAAGAGAGTTTCAGAACAAAGAAACATTCACTATAAATCCTTGATGCTGTGTAAGCTACTATGCCTCTTGGGCTATATGATCGGCAGATCAGTGATGCTTGAAGTGAATGGCTGGTAAGTGTTGTTTGGAGTCGTTGGCAGGCCTCTATTTCTTAATCATATTCAGGGCTTTAGGGTTTTGAATGTAAGGCCTTACTATCACCCATGGGTAATTACTGAGCATAAGTAGACACTGAACACCAGACTGCACTTTGCTCAGAAGGAGAAATGACTAGATGTATAATTATACATCTATTCATGGACTATCGCCAGTAGTTTAGTTGCATGGTCAGAGAATTAGAAGGAACTTGATTGGAAATCGATAACAAAAGAACTTGGTGTCTTAGTTACTTTCTCATTACTGTAACTTAATACCCAACATACACAAATTAGGGGAGGAAATATTGATTTTTAGCTCACAGTGCAGAAGGTCTCAGTCCATTCACGGTTGGGAAGCTGGAAAACGGAGGAATCACATGGCAGGGGCGGAGCCGGGTCAGGGGTAGAGTCAGAGCTTCAGAGACAGAGATCCTTAGAGCATGGCAGAACAGAGAAAAATCTGAAGGAACAGGAGGAATCAGTACAGCTCAAGTCCCTCCAGGTCAAGCCCCAAGCATCTGGCCCTTCCAACCAATCCTTACCTTCTGACAGTACACAGAATCCATAGATACATGAGGATTTGGGGGGAAATCCCAGATCCAAATCATGACACTTGGGAGTTATGTGTTTGACATCCTATAAATGGGAAAAAAGACATGTAAATTGTTATCAAATAGTGACCTCAGCAAGGAAAGGCTTTAGCAATTAAGTGGGTAGGAAAACCAGTTGTACAGATAGTAGTCAACCTCGTTCCTCAGCCATCTCTACCACTGTCTCAAAGTGAAGAAAGCCCTGGTAATGTCAGGAATGGAGGTTATAAGTGGGCTCCGTAACATGGGCTCTCACTCACAAAGGCTGCCCTGACAGTAGACATCGCTGAGTGCTAGCCTACCAGCAGCAGTGACTAGCAATGCATCCCTAAATGGCACTAATCCCCACAGGTACTGGCCAGCTGCCTGGGGGATAAACATTAAGCCATATTCATCATGGAAGTGATAGTGTTTAGTGAAATAAACACTCTGAATAGGGACTTTTTTTCTTCTGCATGGAATGTTTCTGCCCACACTACAGTCTGTACACCATTATGTTCCATACAACACTGTTTCTGATCGAGGAACTTACTTCACAGCAAGAGAAGCATGACAATAGGTTCAGGTTCACAGCACTTGCTGTTTTCACCAAGCACCCCACCATCCTAAAACAGCTGCCTGGTACAAAGGTGAAATGGTCTTTTAAAGATAGCACCAGCTAGGAGACAAAATCTTGCAAGGTAGGAACAATATTCTCTAAAAACCTGCACATGCCCTAGCTCAGTACCCAGTATGTGGTGCTCTTTCTCCAACAGGCAGAATCCAAAGGTGTAGAAATCAAGGAGTTAAAATGGGAGTGTCAGCACCCGAAATTACCCATAGTGACCCACTAGAAAAATGTTTGCCTCCTGTTGCTGAGATGTTCTGCTCTTTTGGCTTGAAGTGTTTAGTTCTAGAAGAATGGACATTTCCACTAGGAGGTACAACAAAAATTCTCCTGAATTGCAAATTAACTGTAGCCTGGCTTCTCTGAGCTCCCCGTGCCTCTGAGACAACACTCCAAGAAGAGAGTTACAATGTTGGTAGAAATGCTTGATATAGATTGCCAAAGGGGAACTGGACTATTACCCCACATAGATGTAAGAAAGAATAGGTCTAGAACACAAGAGAGCTCTTAGTACATTTCTTAACCCATGCCCTAAGATTAAGGCCAGTGGAAATCTATCGTAACCCAATAATCAAGTAGGACTTTCAAGGGCTTAATCCCTTCAGTAATGAAGGTTTTGACAAACCTATCAGGTAAATAACCACAACCAGTGGAAGTATTTTCTGAAGGTAATACATAAAAGAAGGCAACTGTACTCACCAGCTACTCAGTAGTTACAGATGTGAAGACTGCCGGCATGATAACAAATTGTTCATTTTATTTTAAGTATGTTTTGGTATGCATGCACATATATTAAGTGTCTTAGTGATCTTTTGTTCCTGGAACAGAATACCTGACATCCACAACTCAAGGAAGGGAAGATTTACTTTAGGTCACAGTTTTGGAAGGTCTCAGTCCATTCAAGGGTGGGCAGCTGGAAAACGGTGGAGCCAAGGAGCAGGGCTGGAGCCAGAGCCAGAGCTCCTTATCACATGGCAAAACAGAGTCAGGTCTTGGAGAAAGGATGGAACCAGCACACTACCCTCCACATCAAGCTTCAGGCATCCACCCCTTCCAGCCAGGCCCGATCTCTCAACAGTACACAGGATGGGTACATGAGGTCTTGGGGGGACATTCCAGACCCAAACCACAACATTGCACTCCTAATCCCCCCAAAACTCACATTTAACTCCTTATGCAAAGTGTATTTAGTCCTTCTCTAAGAGTTGCCAAAGTCCCAATAGTTCCAGCACTGCTGAAAAAAAGTCCAAGTTCAAAGTCTCTGAAACTCAAGTTGAACTTTCAGCTGCGAGCTCCTGTGAAAACCAGTGAGTTAAACACGTCCCACATACAATGACAAAGGGTAAACATTCCCATTCCAAAAGGAAGGAATAAGAGAATATATCACAATTAGACCACAGCAAGTTTTAAACCTGGCGCAGCAAGGGTTAAGTCCTACAGCTTCATGCTAAGCTTCTGGGGTAAATCGTGATAAGGTATGGACTCCATAGGTCTTGGGTGGTCCTGCTCCTACAGCTTTGTTGCTGGCTATAACCTCCATCTTCTCTCTAGTGGGCTAAACTCACCCACTGCCCACAGCTTTCCTCAGCAAATGATCCATTCTCCTTGCTTCTTCATATTTTCAGGGCCTTCACAGAATCTCTACATCAAGCTTCAGGCATTCACTCCTTCGAGCCAGGCCCCACCTCTCAACAGTATACAGTATTCAGGTATGTGTGATGCCTCCTTGCAGGTACCCTCCAAATCCAAACCACAACATTATGTAAGTATTTTTGTTTTGTTATCATGTAAAATAAGGAGTGCTTTTATGTAATGTAAGAAGCATGTAAATATTGTAATTTTACATTATAGGATTTAAATTGCAGAATATTAGAAGAAGAATAAATATTAATCCAAGTCTTTACATTCTCTTCTGGAAAAGGCATCAGTGCATTTTTAGATTGTGCACAAGACAGTTATATCACATTAGACAAAACTTAGTTTTGTTATTGTTTTTATGTAGATATCAAATATGGCTTGAAGAGTTGTGTCTATGGGTGCCAAACTAAAGAGAGATGAGCTTGTGATAATTTATTTTATGTCAAATTTAATAGGCCAAAGAATTCCCAGATAGCTGAAAACACTATTTCTGAGTGTCTCAGTTACTTTTTCATTCCTGAAACAAAATATCTGACATCCACAACTGTAGTCTGCATGGGCTCAAACCCCACTCCTGGTATCAATTTCTCTCTAAATTTCTTTCTTATTGCTGTGACTCAATACATGACATGCACAAATTAGTTGAGGAAAGGTTTATTTCAGCTCATAGTTTCTGAAGGTCACAGTCCATTCATGTGTGGGCAGCAATAGTGGAAGAACATGGCAGAAGCAGAGAGAGAGCCAGCTCCTTGCCACATCGCAAACAGGAAGCCAAATCCTAGAGAAAGGGAACAAGATGTAGCATATACTGTTCCAGGTTCTCTTCCAGTGACCCACCCCTTCTGGGTCCAGATTCAGTGTTCTACCCCTTCTAGGTTTAAGCCCCTAATCCACCATGTGTCTATAATCTATAATCTACCACATACTTGTCTTCCACCACACGCTCAATCTACCACATGCCCATAATCCTGCCCTCCAAAACCAGTCCCATAACAGCACATGGTACAATAGATAATTTGTAACATCCAAATGCATGAGACATTTGGGGGACATTCCAGATCCAAACTACAATCTTGAGTGCGCTTGTGAGGGCATCGATGGAAGATCGACATCTGAATCAATGGGCTGCAGCAAGATTCCCCTTACTGATAAGGGTGGCATTGTCCAATCCAGTGATGGCTCCCTGTAGAACAAAGGGCAGTGGAAGGGTGAATATGCTCTCTCTGCTTCATCTGTACCATCCATCTTCTGATCTCAAATTGCAGCACTTCTTGGTTTGGAGCCTTCAAGCTTAGACCAGAATGTGTACCCCATGGTCTCCTGGTTCTCGGGCCTCTGAGCTGAGACTGGAACCGCACCAGCAGCCTTTCTGGGCCTGCAATTTACAGGCAGCAGGTGTGCACCTTCTCAGCTTCCAAAACAATATGAATTAATCCATCAAAAATAAATCTCTATCTGTCTACATATTTCTTGCTTTGTTTCACTAGTGAACCCTAACTAATAAATTACTGCATTTAGAAGATGAGGTAACTAAGACCCAGAAACTAACACATAGTCACTCAGCTAATAATCAAGTAGGTTCAGGATTTAAGAACAAATATGTCTAAAACTTGTTGGTATAATAATATGTTTGCCTATATTTATCATTCCTCACACCAACTCCCTTTTTTCACGGCAAATAGATGATTATGTCCACAAAGTATTTTATTAACTACTATGTATTCTGACCTAGAATTCATGTACTATTCCCTACTTTAAAGAATCATCCCGGCACACTCAGTTGAGAACCAAAGAGCACATGGGCCTGTCTGCCAGGCTGTGTGTTTTCTCTTCATGGTCAGTCTTCCCAGACTTACTACAACAGCTTTCTTTTCTCTACCTTACTGGTGCAAAAGTCATAACTTACTTCCTTGTGGACAGTTAAATAATGTACACAGTGTTACCATATAGTAAGCATGTCTTATTTAGTAAAACGTCTAAGGTATAATAAAGTTTCAACAAATTTGTTTATGGACGCATGACTCATAGTAATGTTACCTTATAGTCCAGATCTCCTGACTTAAAGTCTGTACTATTTTGTTGTTGTTGTTGTTTTGTTTGTTGGGTTTTTAATATCTAATTGACTTAAGCTTGGAGTGAACTGGATACTAGATTTCATTAAAACATTAACTGTTTACTTTCTTTGTTACTTTTTTCTAATTCATTATTATCATCATGCTTAGATATAGCAGATCTTTCTAAAAAAGAAAATACACACATTCAGATAGATCTATACAGACATATACACAATATACATATAAGAAAGGCCCCAGGCTTAACCTATTATTATTTGAAAAAAATATTGACCAATTCTCCAGAATCTTTCTGTATTTTTGAGATAAATATGTCAGTCAAATGAAGCATCATAAACAACATTATTAGGTTAATAAAATTGGTATACAAAAAGTAAAACATTACAAATCTAACACTCAGCTTGCTATTCTTTCTGTCTATTCCCAGAAAGAATATGCCCAAAGTCAATAACTGAGTAATCATGTGAAGGTTTTTTTTTTTCTTTGAGGCAGGGTCTTGCTCTGTAATCCAGGCTGGACCTGAACTCACTATGTAGCCCAGGCTGGCATCAAACACACTGCAATCCTCCTGCCTCAGCCTCCTGAGTGCTAGGGTTGCAGGTATGCACCACCTCAGCTGGCTTACGTGGTGCTTGGGAATCAAACCCATGGCCTTGAGCTTGCTAGGTAAGTGTTTTAACCAGTGAGCTATTCCTCCAGCCCCAATGTGAAGATATTTGTTGGAGGCTGAGAGTACCTACGAGGAATACATTTGTAACATCCAATGTTATTACAGTTATTAGGTTATGATAACCTAAGTTATTGTAGGGGTTTGATTTTTGCAGTGAATAATATAACAGTGAAATTTCTTGGCCTTATCTATAGTAAAAAAATCGTGTTTATGATTTTTGTTACCTTCATTGTATGTTTGACTTCAGCATAAATTTTGACATTGAAGTTGTGACCTTCAAATTGTGACCTTCAAAGGTAACGAGATGTGTGAATCAGGTACACTGAGAATGAAAGGGCTGAACGTAAAGCAGTGGTAAATGGTGGGGCTGAACAGGTGGGCCAGGTCCAATGTGAAGATTGCAATTTCAACGTCAAAATTTATGATGCAAGCGGGCATGGTGACACATGCCCAGAATCCCAGCACTTGGGAGGCTGAGGCAGGAGGATTGCTGTGAGTCCAGGGCGAGCCTGGCCTCCACAGTGAGTTCAGGACCAGCCGGAGCCTACAGAGTGAGATCTTGTCTCAAAAAAAAAAAAAAATTATGATGAAGTCAAATATACAATGAAGTCAACAAAAATTGTAAATATAAGATAAGGGTTTTATTTTTCAATATCTCCACATCTTCTCAGTGTATACTAAGCTTTCAACATCCTTGAATTAAATGAAGGAATGAACAAATGAATTAATATAGGATATTACCTATTTCATCTCCCATAATAGATCTCCTCTGCAAAGGTGTACATACACAGATTTTGAGAATATAATGATGGATGTCTTAAATACAATATTTTTCTAGAGGGTGGCCTGTGCTGCATATTTTTACAAAGTTTATGTTTGTCTTGATTTTCATAGGAGGGAGTACATGAATTACGGTGCAGCCACATGGAAAGCCGGAAGTCCTACTTGTGCTCTGTGTCTCCAGTGAAGTCACTTCCCATTGAGTCAGCCCTGCTCACGAGTGTACACAGCATGACGGGCCCACCCAAGGAAACAGAGGTTGGAGCAGGCCCAAAGAAGAGCAATGAAAATGATTAACTGGTTGGAAAATTGTCTCTGAAGAAAGGTCACGGGAACCAGTCCTACTTAGGATAGAAATAGGAAGGAGCCAGCCTATCAGCATACCTTAGGAATGTGGACAGAAATAGGCAGAGGTACGCATCTGGTTTCAATTTTTGTCTATGATGGTAAAGGCACAGAACAAATAATTTCAAATAGAGCATAAAAAATGTAGGTTAGTCCTTATAAAGTCGATAGACACAATTAACCCAAAAAGTCATGGCATTTCTGTTTTTGAAACTTTTTGTAAAAGAATCACCTTCCATAGAGTGGAAATGTACTATTCACAGACCCGACTGCAATGGGAGAATAGATATTTAGAAGTGTGGTAAAAAAGCAAATAATAATAATAATAATAATAATAATAATAATAATAATAATAATAAATTAAAAATTTAAAAAAGGTATCCATGCTGTTCACTTTGGAAATAGAATTGCATCCAACAGACCTGACCTTTAAAGAGGCTTAATTTTTCCTCTTTATGATTTTTCCTATCATTCTGAAAATGTGATATCCAAGTATCTTTAAGTAAATTATTTCAGGAAATCTATCAAGTATTTAATAAAAAAGGTTTTTTTGGCAGGAAATGTTATGGAGTCTTGAGCAATTTGAGCAAAGATTTATGAACAATTACCAGAGGAGACAAACCAATAATGAGAAAGAGGAGAGTGATGGGGTTATGAAAAAAATGCAAGGCCCACAGAATAACTAGTCTGACTGTCTGCTTTCCTTATCTCTGGACAGCAGCACTGGCGTTGATAACAAGGCAGTTTATACTACTCAGAGGCACCCACGACACTGTCTAGTTCGCCTTCCACAGACATAGGGTCTGCGAGCTGGAGCTAACAGTGATGTTTTTCATCCAACAGAGCCATGTGAAAGCTTCAGAGGAGAGCAACTTTTCTATTATATCATGTTACTGTTGTATTTCTCTAATGCAGTATTAATATGATACAGATGTATTAATTTATTGTGGCATCATAGATATTGAAATATATTGGTCCAAGATGGGGGGAGGGTGTCCATGTCTGCCGAGATTTTCTCCACGATCCAAAGGAAGCCACTTCCCAGACAGCAGCCCGTTTGCCATAGAGCAACCACACTGTCTAGACTGCCTAAATGGGTGGTATGGGAAAAACGCTGAAAGGAGATAATTGAATCAAAATGGCATATACCTGGCATTTGGGTCACCAGGAAAAATAAAAGTCTTATTAATTGCAAATGCCAGCAATTCGAAATGGAGTTAACTTTTAAAGTTCTGCTCTCTCCCCAGAGACTATTTTCTTCAACTCAGTTCTTCAGTGGAAAAAATAAATTCAAAAAGGGTCTTCACCATACAAGGAATTCTTTGTTCGGCCTGGCTACTGACACTCCAAACAAACTTCCACTCAAGATAAAGTTATCGTCTCTGAGAACTCAGACGACTTTTTTCTTCCCCTCGTCAACTTGCCAACCTCCAAGGCAGGTCTCACTTGTAGACGCGACGTGTCTGGTGCAAGTGCAACTTAAAGATTACTGCGGGGCTGGCTTGGCTGGTCTTGTATTACATCCTGATTATGCGTCTGCTGTCAGATAGAAAAGAAACCACCAAGTAAGTAGGTACGGCTGGAGAAAAGTGAAATATGAGTCTTTGTTGCTAAGTGTCCAGTGAGAGGTGTGGTGAAAAGCTGGGCTCCCAAATTGAACTGCTGACAAGTGTGAACTATCTGTACCTTCCAACAAAATAAGCAAAAACGTTCTTCTGGACATTTTAAGCAGTCGCTTTTTGTAATTGATTTAAACTGTGAAACAGAGGGCATCTTTTTGCTATCTTCAATTCCTAAGCAGGCCATTTACCCCGCTGTTTCTAAGCTTTTCATTTCTCCTTCAGAATACTTCTACATTCAGCTTCCCACCAAGAGGGACTGTTTGTGACGCTACTGCATTGTTATTAAGAGCATGTAGTTTTCCACAGAACCTCAAATTAAGCCTTGAATTTAGAGCTGTTTTTGCTATGTTGGCAGGAAGAAAATTAGAGAAATTTCATGAAAGTACTTCCCAGAAATTTCTTTTTAAAAAGTAAATTTGGTCAAATCAAATACAGAAAGCCCCATTTTCTAGAAACAAATTCCCTTGAAAGAATTTTCTCCCAATTTTTGTGGAAACAGCTTGTCTTAGTTACTTTTTCACCACTGTTACTCAATATTCAACATACTCAAATTAGGGAAGAAAAAGTTTGCTTTAGCTCACATGTTCAGATGACCACAGTCCATTCACGGGTGGCAGACAGTAGCGGAAGCACATGATGGAGGTGGAGGTGGAGGCAGCTCCTCATGGCATTGCAGACAGGAAGCCAAGTCCCAGAAGGAAGGGAGGAAGTAGCATATATCCTTCCAGAACGTATCCCAGATCTGCCTTTTCCAGGTCTAGCCTCAGTGTTCCCTCCCCCAATACCACCATGTGCCTGGAATCCATAATCTACCACATGCTTGTCTTTCACCACACACCTATAATCCACCACATACCCATAGTCCATTCCTCTAGACCAGGCCCCTATCTTCTAACAGCACATGGTTCCATGGATAATCTATAACATCCCAAAACATGAGACTTTGGGGGGACATTCCAGAACCAAACCACAATACAGCTGTTTATTCATAAAGCATAGATAACCTCAAAATATTTTCTGCATATCCACAGCACCATTAGCAAGAAGATGAGTTCAACTGACCTGGAGATTGTGAAGAGGATGTTGCCATATATTTTCATTTTGATGTCTCTCGGTTAGAAGAGAGTGGGGGAAGTTCTTTTATCTTGATTTTATATCAGTTAATTTTTTTTGTCAACAATTGAAAAATAAATGTCACCCTATATCCAAGAACAGTGGTTGAGTGATTTTGTCTATTATCTATCTAACTCCTATTATCTATCTATGTAGTTGATTTTAATTATTTATTAATAAAGCCTCCTTTGTACCAAGTGGCAACATACATTTGTATCTTTGATACAACTTTTTCTCCTAACTTTTCCTGGAAGTCCAGGAAGATGCTCAAAGACAAAGATGCTCACCTGACAAAGTGATGAGCAAAATAAACTCTGTGGTACCATGATGACTTATAGCTCAAAGAAGAGTTGTTAAGACAGGAATAGAGGGGAGGGCTTCAATTTGAGAGATGTTTTCTGGAAAAGCGCTAGGGTTGGACAAGTTGTCATTTGGTGCTTCTTGTGAGAGACAGAGAGGAATGTATGTTGACATCTTTTTCAGTACAGAATTTTGGAGGAAACAATAATGTAGGAGGAGGTATATGTTGGGAGAGAAGGTGAATATAAATAAATCCTCAGTTCAGTTTTAGGTGAATATTTAATATTTAAGGTAAAGTATTACAAGAGATAATGCCCAAAGCTTGAAAAGGGACCAGATCAAGAAGGATTTTTAAGCTATGCTATGAAGTCTGGACTGAAGCTTAAGGCAAAGTTACAAAAAAAAAAAAAAAAACCTGATCATATTTGTATTTCAGGAGCACCCAGAGTGCCTGGAGGGCTACACCACACAAGGAAACCAGTCAGCAACCATGGGAGGTATAGATTTAATCTGTGAAATATTCCAGGTACAGAATTTTGATTAACTGAACCAGGAGAGTAAAGGAAGAGACTGAGAAATCATCACAAGGTTAAACCAGTAAGATTGGCTGATATTAAATGTGGGGGAAGAGGAAGAGGAAGTGGTTTAGCATGACTACAGATTTCTGGCTTGAGTGACAAGGTGAATAATCCTGCAATTAATTAACATTGGAACCATCGGAAGGAAGGGTGGGTTTGGAAAGAGAAAATAATTCAGATCCACTTTGAACATGTTGTATTTGAACATGATGAGTAAGCCATCCAAATGGATTTAACTAGGAGGAAGTTTAATATGTGAGCCTTGAGCTCAAGGGAGATACCCAAACTGTGGAGCTGGAATACAAGTTGACTGGATAGAGTTAGTGGTAGCTAAAACAAAGTGAATGAGTTTACCTGAGGAACAAGAAGATGGCATAGAGCCAGAGATAGAATCTAAAGGAACGATCAGTGTTTGAGAGTGATGAAGAAAAGGAGTAGAACATGAGAAAGATTAAGACAAAGTA
>PVKB01004885.1:0-120070 GCA_004027205.1 Ctenodactylus gundi | reverse complement strand
CTGGTCACTAGTCACAAGCCCTGCAGCTTAGTTCTAGAAGATGTGGCAACCTGGGCAAAGATGGGAATTGTTTTGCCCTTCAAAGCTGAGCCTCTGGGTGTGACCACCTGTAGCCAGAGGTGTGGATTATTTCAAGATGACAGCTGTATCTTTTGTTCTTACTATCTGAGATTCCACCATACGAATGGTGATTGTGTCTTAAGAAATTGCCAATTCTGGAAAGAGTGTTTTCTTGATTCACCTCAACAAGTTGGACAAAACTGCAGGAGAGCTGACATGGAGGGAGCCCCAGATTAGAATGCAGGGTGAATGGGTTCTTTAATAACTTCACAGTGACTTTGAACAAAAATTTCTTACAACTTCCTAGTCTTCCAAGTGAAGGCTTGTAGGCGATCACTCTTCCTCTGCCATTGTTTTGGGTAGCCTACCAGCTAGGTCAAGGGTCATAAGAGTCTCTGACTCTTTAAATCTGGTATCTGTGGCACCACAGAGCAGGTCATTATTATGTATTTGCTATCCACAGGGAATAGGCTGGGGCACTCAAAGGAGGAGTCCACCCACAGGGAGCATCAGAGCCTGCCATTACCACCCTGGCTTTTGGTAATTGGAGTCTGTACGGGGCCTCAGGGAGCCCATTATGAAAACACCTATTTCCATACGCTCTCAGTCAACCTTCTACATAATTAGTGCTCTTGTTGGGGAAGACCCTCAAGGGGTCAAAATTTCCTTTCCCAGGTCAGGTAGGTGTGAGTTGGGTAAGTCTCACGATGAAGTGCCTCTCCTGGCCCCTCAGGCCCCTGACAAAACCCGCTTCCGCCAAGGCAGAGGTGAGCAGCCTGAACGGAGTGTAGGATTATTTTCGACTCATGAATGTGGGTTTCAGTCATTGGATATTTACACTGTTAGGTGGTTTGGACATATTTTATATGGAAGGATTTTTTCTTCATAATCAGCCTGATAGAAAAGTCAGTTCAGGGCTTCACACATGAGTGTGGAGCATAAAATGCTTCACAATCTACTTTTCTTCCTTGTTAGGATTGATATTGATACATTATTATTAACGCTTCTAACTTCACTCTTGGTTATATATTTTATCTTTTCCTCCAAAGTGCAATGCTGTGTATCCACCATTAAGTATCGTACAGCAGTGCCCCAACATTTGGACACCAGGGATCTGGCTAATGGAAGACCCTCTGTCGAGGACCCCAGGGAGCAGGGAGTTGGGGGATACTAGGGTGTTGGAAGACGGCTTTGAAATGGTGAGCAGCAGCCGGAGGGGTGTGGGGAGCGAAGCTCTGCCTCCTGTCTGGTCAGTGGCGGCATTAGAACCTTATAGTAACACAGTGACAGGGGCTGAGCTTTGCTGGGTACTCACCTCCTGTTTGCTGCTCACCTGTCCCCAGGGCCTCTGTGCAGAACAACTCTCCAGCCCTCAAAAATCCCATGTTGCACTTACACTCCGAGTCTGATTCCCCAGCATCACAGAAGCTGATGTGATGGTACATGTCTGTAATGCCAGCCCTTGGGAGGCTGAGGCAGGCGGATTGCCTTGAGCTCAAGGCTAGACTGGGCTACAGAGTGAGAGCTGTCTCAAAAAAAAAAAAAAAATGCGATGAATTGGAACCATTAGGATTGGCTTTCTTCATTTAACAATAGGGCATTTAAGTTCCTCCCTGTTTTTTTCATAGCTTAATATCTCATGACTTCTCATCACTGCCTACTACTTTATTTTACCACAGTTCATCTATTTGCCTATTAAAAGACATCTTGATTGTTTCTGATTTTTGGCTGTTAGGAATACAGCTGCTATACAGATGCATGGATAGGGTGTGTGTGTGAGAGAGAGAGAAGGAGAAAATAAAAGTTTTCAAATCACTTGGGCAAAAGCCTGGGATTGCGGTTTCTGAATCATGTTAGGGCTGTGGTTGGGACCTTGAGTGTCCTCCAAAAGCCTCGTGTATTTGGAACTTGCGTTGATGGGAGGTAGGGACTGGCTGGCAGGGGAAGGTGTGTAAGGTCTGAGCTGGGCAGATTGTCCATTTGTTGAGATTGGGGATTGCCTGGGGCAGAGATTCCAGGTATTTGTTACTGATTTGCCGGCAGGACGTGGGGGTGGGGTGGGGTGCACCCACTCTGGTGGTGGTGAAGAAGGCAACTGGCAGCTTTAGGTATTTAAAGGAATGGAGATGAAACATGATCACAGCAGCTTCTTGGGAAAGCTCACGGGCTTGCTCCTGCCTCACTTGGCTTCCGTCTGCAGTGGGGCGAGCCCAGCTCTCCAGCCACTCTGCCATGTACCTAACTAACCCTTACTGGCTGCCCCGGGATCTGGCTGAGTTACCTGAAACTGTGAGCTAAATACATGTTTCCCCCTTAAATTGTGAACGCATTTTGTCACAGCAACGAGAAAGGAACTAACGTGGTAAGACTATGTTCAGGCTTTGTAAGAAATTGCCAAGCTATGTTAAAAAGGGAGTGTTCCCCTGTGCACACCCTCCCGCTAGCGCTGAGTGAAGATTTCTGTTGTTCCTTGTCTTTATTAGCATTTGTGGCTGTTCGTGTTGAGAATTTGAGCCATTCTAATAAATACATCACGGCACCTCATCGTGCTCTTAATGTGCACTTCTCTAATGACTTATGACGCAACCTCTTTTCTTTTGCTTACTTGCTATCCATATATCTTTTTTGGTGAAGTGGCTGTACAGCTCTTTGGCCCATTTAAAAAATTAAGTTTATTGTTGAATTTTAAGATTGAGTATATTATAATCCATAGGTAACAGTCTTTTATCAAGTAGATATTTTGCAAATATTTTCTCCCAGTTTTGGTCTCACCTTCATTGTCATGACAGCTTTCTCAGAGAAGTTTAATTCTAATGAAGTCCGACTTGTCAATTCTTTCTTTCATGAATTTTCCCTTTATTGCATCATCTAATAAAACCACCGCCGAACCCAAAGTCACCTACATCTCCTATGTTATCTTCCAGAAATTTTATGGTTTTGAATTTTATATTAAAATTTATGGTGCATTTACTGTCGGTTTTTGTAAAAGCTTTAAGATCTGTATCTAGTTTTTTTCGCACATTTGTTCAGTTGTTTCAGTGAATGAATTGTACTCCTTTGTTAAAGATCAATTTCCTGTACTGTAGGTATATTTCTGGGCCCTTTTGACCTGTGGATTCTTCTCTATGTTACAATCCCTTGATCATTACAGTTTTATAGTAAATGGTTAGGTCCACTAGTGTCAATCACGTAGCTTTGTTCTTCAATATTGTGTTGGCTATTTTTGGTGTGTTGCCTTTCCATAGGTACTTCAGAATCTGTTTCTTAAATATCTACAAAATAATTTGCTAGGATTGTGAGTGGAATTGCATTGAACCGAACTGGAAAGAACTGATACAATACTGAGTCTTCCTGTTCATATCCCTGAACATGGGATCTTGTAAATTTCCTCATGTAGAGCTTGTGTATGTTTTTTAGGCCTATACATATTTTTGATGCTAGTGTAAATGACATTCTATTTTAAATTTTAAAACTCGAATTGCTCATTGCTGTAACATAGAAAAACAATTGGGTTTTGTATATTTTGCGCACTTTTTTAGTGCCGCCTTTGCCACTTCTTGTTTAATTTTGTTTCTTAAAGGCACTCAAGATTTGGAGAAAGATATTAAACACCGTACAGATTGATAGACTTCAGATTTATAGAAAACTGAGCGGATAATCCAGAGAATTTCTATCAGTTCCCCCTCACGGTTTCTCTTTCTACTAGTATCTTGCACCAGTGGGATGCATTTGCTACAGCTTCAGATTTTAAACTGAGTACAGCAAGGAGGTATCGATGCTTTTAGTCATGCACAAGAAGAGTCCTTTATCCTTACCGAGTTTACAGTCTACGAAGACAGTATAGAATGCTTCTACATGAGCAGCCAGTAGTGTACAGTTGGGTTTCAATATGTGTCTAAAGGGAACAGATTAGTATAGTTTTTAGTAGTCTTAAAGGCAATAGAAGTTAGGAAGACTCTGGAAGGGTGGGAGGATTTGGATGGTGTTAGGCCAAGTCTAAGCAGGAGGACTGGCATGCGCTGGGATTCTGAGGCAGGAATGGTAAAGAGATGGACTTTGTCACATCCGGCAGAGGTTTTGAAAAGCAGACAGAACAGGGGACCTAAATATTGGTGTGAGAAGTTGACGAAGGGCTTAGGGTTGGATTTCTAGGCAGATCATTTAAGTCTGGTTCTTTCACGACCCTTGGTTTTGGTTTCACGTACATCTCTAGGCAGATATTCTGCACCCTTTGCTGCTTTGAATCAAAATGAAAGGCTCATGCCAGGAAGCCTTTCTAAAGAGAATTGCCGTGGTGGGGGGTGGGGAGGGGAGGGGATTGACCAAATGGAAACATAGCTTTTTCATTTACCACAGAGTAGAACTTTGTGAATCCACACGAAGAAGGAAGAAGTACACAGTTTGGAGGAACAATTCGGTGGCACAGATCCCACGGGGAAGTGGCCCTGAAGTTCTCCTGTCCCTTCACCTGCATTGAACTCACTCTTGTTGGAGACCTTTCCTCATTTCTGGTGGGCAAGAGAACCGCGTGGAGTTTCTCCAGGGGGAGGAAAGCAATGCGGGAACTGAGCCAGTCCTGTCACTGCAATGTCTTCTCGCTAGGAGGACAATAAATGTCCCCATTTCCTTGCCTCTCGGTCTTGGTTAACTCACCTGTGGAGGGCTCTCGAGATTTGCCTGTGATTGCTTACTCAGGCTGTCTATAACGAGACTGCAGGAACTCAGAGTTGAGAGGGAAGGGACACACCTGCGACGCTGCTTGCGCCTTCTAGCAAACATGATCTTCCCTCTCACATATGTGCCCACGCTTTCCCTGACTTTTCACCACTCCCGAGTGGAGGCTTGAGCGCAGGCTGCCTGTCTGACTCCTGGTCAGTTGCAACCCTGATCTCCCTGGCTATCGTCTGTCTCACAGGGACTTGGTTCAAAACACGGGAGGTTTATTCTCTGCCTTCCCGAGCTCTGTCTCAGTCTTCCTCAGAGCATCTCTCCATTTGATTCCTGCATCGCTGTAGGACCCCAATGTCTGACCTCTAACTCTCCTGTACACTCTGTATTAAATCTGGATCCCAGCATGTTCCTTCTTCAAACTCTCAAGACTGCCTCACCTAGGGCTCCTTTCGTTCTTCTGCAATTGCTCATGTTGATCCCACTGTCTGGCATTTTTCTCTTCCCTCTTCTCAAAAGAAGTTTTGAGTTCGGCCTTCTCTCTGTAGGATTGCTATTTTGTGCACATAAAAATATCAGGTTACATGTAAATTTTAGACAAAAAAAAGCTTTAACCATACAAGACCTACTAAAATATCACTTAATTTGTGTGAAGTTTAAGCTTAATTGGGCAACATAATTTTTATCTGTCAAGCATCCCCCTGTGCAACCTTTTCTTAATGGTCTAGTTTTCTCTCATTTGCATTTTATACACAGTATCCACTCTTACAAAGTAAATATGCGATGCTGATCGCTGTTTTCTCTTCATACAATAGTTCATTGGGTTCTTACAAGAAACATAAGATAAAGTAACAACTACAAGACTCATTTTATAAATGAGAGAGCAAAATCTTTGAGAGCTTTATTTTGCTCATGGTTCCAGAACTAAGAACTTAAAATTTGATCTGTCTATGGAGTGACCAGTTTGTTCTGGTTTCCTTGTTTTCCTAACAAGAAGGATACATCCCATGAACTCTTTCAGTTCCAGGAAAAACTTGAGAGACTGGATTTCGATCCTACTCCCTAATCTTTGAGTTTTATTTTTGTTCTCTGTTGTATAGTCCCTAAGGACAGGGACATATTTAGTGGTATTTCCTGATTTTAAGAATTACTTGATCAATGTGAATAGGTTCTTCCTTTGTAGACTACATCTCTTCTCCTGAACATTTTTGGGTTGCAGAGCTGGGGATAATATAGATCAGTATGCTTAGGAATGGCCAATCTTATATACAGCTGTGACCCGATTATATCACTGGTGTCCTTTGCGGTAGAGGCACACTTGTTTTCATAGTGTCACTAGATACTGTCTGCAGAGATGCTAGGCTCTGTTAGGAACTCTGTCTCTTAAACTAGTGAAAATACAGCTTGCTGGCAGCTGTGTGATATCTCACTTGACAAGGTGAACTTGAAAGACTCCCTGCTGGGAAGTCGGGGCTAGGGCAGGGGTGAGGCTGGAGAAACCACAGCCAGGGTGCCACAAAGAGTGAGTGGGTTTTCTGGGTTGGGCAGCCAGCCTGTCAGTTCCTTGCTGGATGGGTCAGTACCCTAGCACATGTCCTGATTGTTGTTTATTTGCTGGGCCTGTGATTTTTGTCCAATAGGCACATATCCAAATGATTATATATAATTGTTATTAATATATAGCAACCAAGTAAAGTGATGATGTGTGGGTGTTATTGTTATGCTACATGGTGGTTAATGAGTTGTGATGGGAAAGGCAGGAGCAATAGATTTCCATTCCCTTAGGGCATCTATAACTTGTCTCAATTTTATTTTGAATAAAAGTTATTATTGAATACACATTAAATACAAAGACTAAGGTGTTTGTGGACTCATTTGCTATGAGTTACATAGCATATAACTCATTTGCTATTTAAAAAATTCTAAGTTGGATCGATAAATGCCAGGTTTATTTTTGACTACTGAATTTCAATCTCAAATATTTGCATTCTTTTTTAACTTTAAATTTTTCCCATTTTATTGATATGTATAAGTGCGAAACATAAAGTTTACATTGATCTTGAGTATTTTGTGCACATACATAGCATGGCAATAGTACAAACCCTTCACTTCTCTCTTTTTGACCCTCCCCCTTCGTCCCCATCCCTCTTCCTCCTTCCCGTTTCCTCTCCCTCCAGTCCATTTCTCATTATTCCTCACATTAAGTTCTATGAAAAAATTGTGATCTGGGTTTCTCATATCAGAGAAATGATTTACCTTCTGCTTCTGACTCACTTCACTAAGCATGATGGTCTCAAGTTGCCTCCATTTACCTACAAAGGCCTCCAACCTATCTGTCTTTGTAGATGAGTAGTGTTCCATTGTATATAAATACCACAATTTGCATATCGTTGGTCTGTTAAAGGGTATTTTGGTGTCTTCCACTTTTAGCTATTGTCAGTTGTGCTGCTATGAACATGAGTATCCATGTATTTCTGTTATGTGTTGTTTTTTACTCTTTTGGGAAAATTCCCAGAAAAGGTATCACTGGATTGAAGGAGATATTTATTTCCATTCTTGCGAGAGTCTTTCATACTGCTTTCCATAGTGGTTGTGCCAGATTCAATTCCCATCAGCAGTGCAGGAGGGTTCCTTTTTCACTACAGCCTCACCAGCACTGATTGCTGTTTGTGTTCTTGATACAGGCCAATCTTTCTGGAGTTACATGGCATCTTTGTGATATTTTGATTTGCATTTCTCTTATGGCTAAGGATATTGAGCATCTTTTCATGTTTTTATTGGCCATTTGAACTTCTTCATCTGAGAACTGCCCATTCACTTGTTTGACCCATTTTTAATAGGGTCTTTGATTTTGAGGGGCTTCCTTTTCTTCAGTTCCCTGTATATTCTGGTTATGAGTCTCTTATCTGAGGTACTGGTGGTGAATATTATTTCCCAGTCTGTCAGTTTTCTTTTTACACTGTTGATAATTTTCTTTGCCATGGAGAAACTTTTTAATTTGACATAATCCCATTTGTTAATACTGGGGGCTACTTCTTTTGTTTTTGGTGTCTTGTTAAAGTCTTTGCCTGCACCCACGTGTTTTAGATATCTGCCTACTTTGTCTTCCAGAGGGCCCAGTGTTTCAGTTTTAATATCTAGGTCTTTGGTTTTCATCCATGGTGACAGGTGTGTGTCTAGATTCATTCTTCTGCATACGGATGTCCAATTTTCCCAGCACCATTTGTTAAAGAGGCTGATCTTTTTCCAGTGTATGCTTTTGCTTCCTTTATCAAAGATTACGTAGCTGAGGGTATTTGGATTTGTCCATACATCCTCAATTCTGTTCCAGTGGTCTCCCTGTCTCTTTTTTGTGCCAGTACTGTATAGTTTTTACAACTATTGCTTATAGTATAACTTGATGTCTGAAATTGTGATGCCTCCTCCTTTAGTCTTGTTACTTAAGGTTGCTTTGGCTCGTCTAGATCTCCTTTGGTTCCATATGACTTTAAAGATTATTTTTTAAAGTTCGGTGAAAAAAACCGTTGGTATTTTGATAGGCATGACATTGAATCTGTATATCAGTTTTGGCAGTATAGTCATTTTTACTATATTGATTCTGCCTATCCCAGAAGAGGGGATGTCTTTCCGTTTTCTGAGTCATCTACAACTTCTTTCTTCAGTGTAATGTAGTTTTATTTATATAGGTCCTTCATTTCCTTGGTTAGGTATACTCCTAAGTGCTTAATTTTTTGTTGGGCTATTGAGAGTGGGATTTTGTCTGAGCTCTTTCTCAGTGAGTTCGTTGTTGATGTAGAGAAAAGCTATTGATATTTTAGCATTGATTTTGTAGCCAGCAATTTGGCTGAATTTGTTTATTATTTCCAAGAGTTTTATAGTAGAGTTTTTGAGGTCTTCTATGTAGATAATCAGATAATCTGCTAATAACAATAGTTTGACTTCCTCTTTTCCCATGCAAATTCCCTTTATTCAAGTATTTGAATTTTTTGTGTTTGTAATGATCAGAGTTTATAAGGAAGTACGAAGTGTAAAGGTAGGTAGGGCTTTCCATTTTGAACACTGCTACCAAACTCCTAAGTCTTTCTCTCATTAGAAACTCATAATGGCCTTTCCTTGACCTTGCAGGACAGCCTCTTAGGCTCTTAGTGTGACATTCAAGGTCATTTTAGCCCCTATCTATCTTTCTAGGTCATCTTCTACTAGTTTTTTTTTTAACGTAGGATTTGCTCAAGACTATTAGGGACTAAATGTTTGCACTCCAAAAAATTTCATATGTTGAAATCTAATTCCCAATATCAGGGACTTTTAACGGTGAGGCCTTTCATGTTTAATGCCCTACAAAAAAGACCCCGGAAATCAACTTTTGTTATGTGAGGTTACAATGACTACATCACTGTCTATAAACCAGGAAGAGGATCCTCACTGGACACTAAATCCATTGGTGGCTTTGATCTTGGACATCCTAATGGCCAGAAGTGTGACAAATCTCTGGTGTTTGTAAGCCCCCTAGTCTATGGTATTGTGCTCTAGTTAGCCTGAGTGGATGAGGGCATAGTCTCTTCTGTTACGATCATCCCAGCACACACTGAGCTTTCCAGCCTCCAAGCCATTACTCATGCAAAGCATCATTGTTAAGAGGTTAATCTGTAGATCCAGACTGCCTGGATTCAAATCCTGATTGTCCTCATCCCTGTTGATCTTGGGCACATTGCCTGACTGCTAGAGGCCTTGATTTCCTCAACTGGAAAAATGAAGCGAAACTATTTTTTAGGTATAGAAGAATGGCAATGTAATAATGCTCAGCACACATTGAACACTCAATATGTGCTAGCTCCTCATTTGCTTATTCAGATCACTATACCAGCCTCCTAAGCTCCAGTTTCTCTTCCTCAAAGCCTGCCCTGGCCAACCCATCATGCAATGTGCTTTTTTTTCCCTTGGGAAATCCAGAGAATGTGCACTGTTTCCTTAGTAGGTTATGACTGGTTTCTTTCATATTTCTGTCTTAGGACCACAGCTGGGTGTTGAGCATCACTAAACTGGGCCAGTACTTAGCCTATAATACTCAGAGGAAGGTACTGCTTATCTCATGTAACAAAGGAGCTAACGGGCTCTAGGAAGTTATGATATGTGCCATGGCACAGCTCAAGTAAAAGATGATCCTGGGGTTCCAGTGCAGGCCTCCTCTGATCGCGGCCGGAAGACTTTGCCTCCTTTACAGAAGTGAATCTTCCATTCAATCGTTCAGTTACAGCTTCCATCCAGCTCTTCGAGTAGGAGGTACTCACTGGATTTCTAGCAATTTGATGGGCCAATGTGCAATTTGGTTGCCTTTTTAAGTGCTATTCAGTGCCTTAAAGCTGTGATTATTCTGAAGATGATAAAGACATGGTATGATACATTTCAATGGGTCTTAAAAAAGACTGTAACATATTCTCCTTCCATTGAACTCCATGTGAATCTGAAAAAGCAATTCTCATTTCTTTCTACCTTGTCGGTCACCTGCTGTTTCAAATATGCTTAGATGAATGACATCAGAAGGAATCTTATTATCGATGCTGATTTTGTCACAAAAGAGACTTTCTCATGACTCAGAACCAGCTAATTATTCTGTCAAGGACTTCATTTTGTTAGATGAGTCATCCAATCCGTTGCCGACAAGGTGCAAACTCGGGGCCAGTTTCATTGGGACTGCTGTTCTCTCCCCCTAATCAAGAAGCTATTAGAATCACTGATGGTTACAGTGAACTGGGGTGAAACTGGGTTGGTTTTTTAAACAGCTGCTAGAAAGACTACTCACGGAATTTTGGACAAATGCCTTGCATCCTCAAGCGGCTGTGTGGGATACAATGGACACCTCTGTGGTATCTAAATGCCTTGGATGTAACCGCCTCTCTTCACTGAGAGTGAAATCTTAAGAACCTGGAACATTTGATCAACATGTATTTATTTTGTATTATGTACTAGATCCTGTTCCAGGTACTTGAGCTATAGCAGTAGAGAAACAGGCTAAATTAATTTTTGTCTCTGAGCTCCTTTAAATTTTTTTCTTTTAGTATAGAAAAAACTTGAAATCCTACTTAAGTATAATGTACCCATCATGAAGCTTTGGTAGTTGTTAAAATTTTATCATTCTTTTTCCATCTGTCTGTCCCACCACAAACAGTGCTAATGGAACACCTTAACACAAATCCCAGACACAAAACATTTTATTAGACATATTTTAATAGAAATGTGTACAAATTTAATGTAACCATGTCATTATTATATCCATCAAAATCAGTGAATTTTGAGACAATAATTAGTGTGGGTGAACTTTCCCTCAGTATTCTTGTTTGAATCAAGATTGAAACATCTTTCACATCGCAAATTGTGAAAAGGGCTCATACCAGTCTTTTTTTTTAAAAAAAAATCTTATTTTGTGATAGGTTCTCACTAACTCAGGCCAGGCTCGAACTTGAGATCCTCCTGCCTCAGTACTGGGATTATAGGTGTGTTCCACTACAGCTGGCTCTTAAAATCTCATTTGACCTTTAACATTTTACTCATATGTTTTGTTGGTTGTAGGAATAGATTATTTGTCCTACAGAAGTTCTTACATTTTGACTGTGGCTAACTGAATCTTCATGCTGTCTTAATGATGCTTTATAACTTTTTCTGTGAAAGAACAGTTACACCTAGAGGCTTGGTTAGGGTCAGTTTCAACGTTTGTGGGGTAGGGTGATGGAAACTCACATCCCCATGGAAACTGGCTTTTTGTGACGGAGATAGTTCTAGGCATGTCTTGGTGACTAAAAATTTGGGTAACTGGTATGAGACAACTTTGCTTTTGTGCCACTGTGGCAGTTTGGTTCTGATGCTATGAAGCAATCCTTCGGTCCCTTCTTTTATACTGGCCTGTAAAACATGATTTATGTTACTTGGGGTTTGGAAGTGGTACCAGATGAAGAGCCTGAGAGGCAGTGCCCTGCATTCCCTGACTTCCAGGGAATTAGGAACAAGAGAGAGAGAACAAATGTATAGGATAGGGTGTATCTAATTTAGACTGGTGAATGAGACTATGTGAATCAGTCTTTAGGATTTAGTTCACAAAAGGTATTAGTGCTTCAGTTGTACAACTGGGAAGGAGAACCACTGGCTCAGATGATAAGACTTAAGCTGTTCAGCTGTCAGCTGAGCAGTGGCCTCTTCTACAGCCTTGAGAAGAGGAGATGGGTCAAGAAGGCAAGCCCAAGCAGAAGCAGTCGGAAGTTCCTGGGATCTCTAGCAGCTATGGTTTTAAGGATTTCCATGTTATTGTTATATCTCTCCAAGCTTTCTACATAGTAAGCATGAGGAATTTCACCTGGGGAATCGAGAAATGATGATTCCACCGAGCAACAGAAAAGCAGAATTTCCACTTGTCTCAGTCACTTGTTTGTTGCTGTGACTCAATACCTGACATCCACAAATTTAGGGGAAGAAAGGTTTCACAGTTTCAGAAGGTCACAGTCTACTCAGAAGTGGCCGGCAACAGTGGAAGTACATGGGAGAAGCAGAGGTGGAGGCAGCTTCTCATGACATCACACACAGGAAGCCAAGTCCTGTCAAGTCCCAGATGAAGATGGCAGCACCAAATACACTTCCAGGTCCCGTCTCAGTAATCTGCCTCTTCTAGTCCAGCCTCAGTGTTCCATCCCTTCCAGGTGTGGAAGGTGTGATAAGCCTGCATTCCACACCTGTAGTCCACTCCCGCAGACCAGGCCCCAATCTCCCAACAGCACATGGTTCCATAGACAGTTCTAGGCGTGTCTTGGTGGCTGAAAATTTGGGTAGCTGGTATAAGACAAGAATCCATAACATCCAAATACATGAGGCTTTTGGGGGACATTCGAGATCCAAACCACAATACCACTTCCTGACATGGAGAAGGTTGTGCGAAAGGATTTTGTTATGCATATTTTAATATTAGAGATGTGTATCATATACCATTGAGTAGATGTTGAGAAGGCAGTAGGAGACATGTCTAAAGTTTAGAGATGGAAATACAAATTTGGGAATCAGGAAAATGGGAATGATATTTAAAACCACAGACTGGGTAAGATCACCTGGTATAAGAGACGTTGGCTTCCCAGAAGCCACATGAAAAAGGCACTCAGAAGATAGTTGTAAGGACTTTCCTGAGGTGTACCTAAGAAGCTGCTTGCTGAGTCATAAAGCGTATAGATTTTTCTCCACTAAATGCTGCTGGATTGCTCTACAGAACATATTTGCCAGCTTAAGCTCCCATCAGCAGCACATGAGGACGGGTGTGGCCCATGCCATTGCCAGTACTGGGGATTGTCAGTCCTTGCGCCATGCCGATGGGTAAAGCAGTGGTGTGTTGGAGTGGCTCATAGAGCTGAACTGAACACATTTCTTCCCAACTTCCTGCTATGAACCTCGCGTTGTCGTGTGAAGTAAGTGGCAGGGAAAGGCTCTGCACCATGGAAACCAGCAAATGCTACAAATGTGGACTTCCCTGACTCCAGACAGGGATTTTAACACAGGCACCAGTCCACTGGTGGCTAGGGCCATAGCGCCTTGTTTGCATTTTCGTCTCTCATTTGGGGCATCTTCTCTGTTCGCTGGCTTTCTGGCTTTCCTTCTGGGAACTGCCTACTCTTATCCGTTTTTATAGTGAGTTTTCTAACTGCTCTCTCTCATTCATACAAAGCTGCTTATTTTGTGCACACACTGAAGGTGTCAGCTCTTTTAACCTTTTTAAATGGTATTTCTAATTTAAGAGAAGTCTCATTGTGATCCAAATACCTCAATCTTTTGCTTCCTAGGTGTGGCACACCCACACACACCCCACTTTTGGTTTTGGCAAAGCTGGGAATTGAACCTAGAGCTTTGCTCATGGAAGGGAAGTGCTCTGTCTCTGAGCTCCATCCTCCGTCCTGTATGGCTAATGACATAAATTCTCACCCCACATTTACAGACATACTTTCTCAGATTTTATTTTCTTCCTTAGTCCAAAGTTATTTTATCTGGAGATCCTCTTCATATGTAGCAGATGTGGGGCACATGGCTTTTTTTTTTTTAACTCATTGACTCAGCTAGTTTTTTCAACACCATCTTCCCCAAAATCTCTCTCTTCCTCATTGATTTTCGGTACCAACTTTTATATATATCGAGGCTCCATCTGTCCAAGGGTCTGCTTCCGAGCTCTGCAGCCTGTCTCACTGTTCTACGTGTTACTAGAGCCGAGCAGTAGTATTTTTATTACTGTGTAGTTATAGTGCTGACAAGGCAGGGCTCTTCACTTTGCTTTTGCTTTTCAAAACTGACTCAGCCATTTAAAATTATATTGGTTCTTACATATTGTTTAAGAATTTCTCAAAATTTTAGTTCTTGTGAACTGAATTAAGATCAAAACATTGAGTTTGGCTATGACGACGTTTTTACAATACAACGTTGTCCTACTCACAGCACATCACCTATTCAGTTTTCTCTTAAGTCCTCAAATAGAGTTTTAATTTTTTTCTATAAAGTTTTTGCAAGTTGTTAGGTGAATTCCTGAATAACGTGTTTTCTTTTTCTTTTTTTTTCTTCCGCCTCCTCCTTTTGTGGTACTTGGGAACCAACTCAGGGCTCTTGCTGAAGGCACATTCCCAGCCTCTTTTTATTTTTAAAATTTGAGACAGGGTCTCATTAAGGGGCTAACTTAGCCAGGCTGGACTCAATGTGCCATCCTGTCTCAGCCTTCCCGAGTGCTGGGATTACAGGCCTGTACCACCAGGCCCAGTGCATTGTGCTTTAAAGTTCTATTGTTATTGTGAAGGGTCTCTTACTATTTCCTGCTTGCTTGCTACTGATGTAAACTATTGATTTTTATAAATTGATCTTGTCCTGGGCAACCTTATTGAATGAATACTACTTCTAACAGTTTGTTGGTTCTCCTGGGTCTTCTTATGCTGATGACCACATCATTTGCAAACATGGCAGGATTTTAGGGGCACTGCCCGGTGCTCTGCTAGCCTGCATTTCATCATGTCTGCTAGTTAAGCTCCCATCTGGCATGCTGATCCCGACAACTGGGGCCTCTCCTGATGCTAAGGCCGTTGGCCCCCACCCACTCACACTGTGGAAGTGAGTTCCTTCTTTCTTTCTTTTTCTTTCTTTCTTTCTTTCTTTCTTTCTTTCTTTCTTTCTTTCTTTCTCTTTCTCTTTTTTTTGAATGATAAGCTATCCCATGCCCAGACCGTGGAAAAGCAATGGCAAAGTCCTTTCTTCTTTGCCTAGTTCCTCTAACCCTTTCTGCAGGGTGTGAGGTCCTGATAGTCACCGACTGGTGGATGGATCTTCCTGATGATGAGGGACCTTCCTAGTGCTGACTGAATTTCTCACTGATCTCTGGGCTCTGTGCAGCCATTTCTAGGCCCTCATTGCTGCAAAGGATGCATCATACAGTGATGCAAAACAGTGGAGCAACCAGGTTTTCAGGTCAGACTGAGGTTTGTAGCCTAATTGTCCTCTGGGATCTACGGAGAAAGTGATACGGCTTCCTCTTTGTAAAGTCTAGACAAAGTAAGATCTCATAACAGTGCCACAGAGTGGACCATGAAAAAGTGCCTTTTCTTGGTTCTGTGACGCTGACCCTTGGTGTTGAGTCCCCCCCGGCTCTGTGGTTTATTGCTATGTTGTTCAAGAACTTTGTGCTTCAGATATAATTGAATCTCAGCAGCTGTAGCAGGATCATAGTCCATAGGGTCACAGTCTCACTCTGTGACAGTACAAGCTCCAAGTCCTGGCCATGGATCGGTGTCCCGTCTCACTTTGGTTAACTGGGCAATGCCGCGTCCTGAGACTTGGATGATGTCGGAGAATGTTCCAGGGCATGACTCCAATGAAAGCTTGTGTTACCACTACGGAGTAGCTTTAGTTTCTTGGAATAAAGGCAACCAGGAGTGTGGGGGACTCCTTCCCTGGTGATTGGGTGTCCTGGGAATTTGCTTGTGTACTGTTCAATGTTGGGGTGTAACAGAATAAGCCAGTGGCTTGGCTAGTTCTAACAGAGACCTTTTTCATATCTGAGAACAACTCGGCTGTCTACGCCCTGCCAACCTACTAATAGCAATGACTCTGACGGATAATTTAAATCAGCAATAAAAGTGAACTGTATACTGTAGAAAAGTCACCGATAGCTCCTTGTTTTTACAACACAGCTTTGAGTTTTTGTGGTTCTAATGGCAGTAGGTGGAAAGCCCGTCAAAGGCGGACTGCCTGCCTTCTTTTAACCAGTCAAGGAGGTGTGATGAAAGCAGGGAAAGTGAGGTGGAGCCCTCAAAGGGAGGAGGACAGATTCTTGCCGTATTATTGTCCCTGGGAATACCTGAAGATGCAGAGCCTGTAGGGACGGAGAGACTGGCAGCTGCCCAGGGGCGTGGGATGGTGACGAGATTTAATGTTGCCTAAGCACCGTGGGTTTTAGCTGGCAGTGTGCTCCACCCGATTCAACAATGTGACTGCTACCAACAACTACTTGGCTATTTTGAGCTGTGCTAGCAGAAGCACAGGACACAGAAGTGGCGGTCTCTCTCCTGTCTGGTTCAACCGGCCACCCCTCCATTCTGAAGTATTACATTTAAGAGGGCTTGAGATGAGCTGGGTTGTGTCAACATGCTGGTGAGTGGGGTCGTGCCCATGTCACAGGAGGGGCAGGGTGAGGGACAGAGAATGTAACTGACATGAAAAACTACAACTTGGAAAGTTAATTTTTTCCTTTTAAGAGGGGTGGCTTCTTCCAATTTTCTGAGGTCTGGGGCATAAACTGCCAGCCACACTTCTCCTTGGCTCATATGAATGGACAGAATATGCAGATGCTGGCAGCAGGAGATCAAAGTCCAATTTCATTACGAGCAAGGGAGGGGAGAGGAGTAGGTGGGGCCGAGGTGAACTGAGCCTGGGCATGTTATCCTTTCATAGAATTCGCTCTGTGCTCCCTGTTAATGTAAGACTAACACATCTCTGTGTGGTGAAATGGCGATGTTTGATTTAAATGAGCCCCTTCTCAGTGGAGCTAGCTTTGAATAAAGCCCTTTTCTCTTTCCTTCCTTCCTTCCTTCCTTCTTTCCTTCCTTCCTTCCTTTCTTTTGTTTTGCTTTGTTTTGTTTTCTTTTTTCTTTTTTGAGACAGGGTCTTGCTCTGTAGCCCAGGCTGGTCATGAACTCACTACGGAGCCCAGGCTGGCCTTGGACTCAGGACAATTCTCCTGCCTCTCAAGTTCTGGGATTACAGGCGTGCACCACCCCACCTGGCTTTATGTAGTGTTGGGGAATCGAACTCATGACCTTGTGCTTACCTGGCACCTAAGAATGCTGCATGTTTGGTTTATGGTCAGGTAGGCATTTACTAGAACGAGTTTATACATGTGTGGCTTTAATACATCACTGGGCTCTGCGGGGTTGCTTTACTTACTGGCCCTGTGGGTCTGAGGCCTAACACGTGATTACACACGTTGAGGTGTTTGCTCCTGCACGGAAGCTTTTCCCTCTGGCCTGCTAACGTCTACCTACTGGCCTGACTGTGCACACTCACCTCTGTTCTTGGAAAGATGCCGAAGGACCTCCTTCACTTTGTCATTCGGCACCTGCCCACGACCAGGCAGCGTGCTTGATGGGCAGAGACCATCCGTGGCGTGTGCAGGCCCGTGAGCTACGGCATGACACTATGGACGCACACAAGGTTACAGACCCCAGCCACGGTCTCCCTGGGCCGCGGGGAAAACCAGGATGCGCCTGTGCGGTGTCAGTCTCCCACTTTCCGGTTCTTGGGCGTCGCTGGAGGAAGGAGACAGGGCAGAGAGAGGGCCGGCTGGGGCAGGAGCAGAGAAGGGCCCTACGGGGTGTCCCCCGCCCTTCCTCTGTCTCCGTGGGTGTGGCGCCGTGGGAGCAGTTGAGACTCGCGGACAGGTACCTGGCGGATCCGCTCTAGGCCACTCAGGGCTCTGCCACCCAAAATGAGTAAGGCGCGGGTCCTTCTCCCTGGGCCCAGGCGGGCTCCCTTCCCGCTGCGGGACGAGCCAGGGCGTGCACGGCGCGCTCGGCTGCAGGCTCCGCCACCGGCCCACGGCTGGGCGCAGGCGCGGGCGCGGGGCCTGCGCGCTGCCCGGGCTGCACTGCGCGCGCGCCGACCCGCGTGGGCCGGCTCCGGCACGCCCGCGCGGCCCGGGACAGCGCCCCCGCCGGCGGGAGCGCGCCCGCCCCAGAGGACGGCGACGAGCAGGTGCGGCGCGGCGGGCGGGGGCCGGGCGGGGGCGCGAGGAGGCGCTGGGCCGGGAGCGCGGGAGGCCTACGGCGCGGCCCACCCGGGGCGTGGGCGTCTCGGTTCTCGCCGGACGGACGGTACGCGGTGGCTCCGACCCGGGTCTGCAGTCCCTGCGGTGACCGCCCGCACGCCCTGGAGCCCCCGCGGCGCGCTGCGTCCAGTCCCGGGCCTCCGGACCTGTCACCTTGGTCTTATTCATTACACCGGTTGTCAGTGGGGTTTCGCAGCGAAGCCCGACTTCTCTTCCCGGCGCCCGGCGATTCCGCGACTCTGACCCTCGGGGTCGGTCAGCGAGGCCGGGTCCTGTCCTCAGCAGGGACCCTGCGTTCTGGGATGGGTTTATGATGGTAGCGTCTGTTAAATTAAGACTGGCGGTGCCTCCCTTCACCTAGACTGCATGCAGGCCATGTGGATTTCAACATTTTTCCTGGACAGTGTTTCCGTATGTACCGGCGAGTGATACTCAGATGGGTTCACAGCTTGCCGTATGTTCCATGCCAGATTCCGGCTCAGACCGTAGTAGCAGTATTATAGCGCCAAGCAGCGCCTCTGCACTATCTCAGTAAGGAAGCACCTTCCTCCGGACAGACATCGAACGCTTTAATTGTAATGCTCTCTCACTCGGACACTTGTCACCGAGGCGTCTCCGGCACAGTTGAAAGTGGCTGACATAGCAGAAGAGTGTAGGTGGTACAGGAGGTGTCGCGATCAAGGAGTGAAAGCCAAAACTTAGAAGTGGCAGGAGCCCAGCTTGCTTTTTTTTGATCGTCCTGGTCCCATCTTAACTGCTAGCTTAAACAAAATGCATCTTTTGAATGATTTCATTTGATAGCGACTACCTGGACTGTAAATGGAATCTTGGAATGCAACGGCTGGGTTTACTGTCTCTTTTTGTAGAGGATTTAGCACATGGTCTGCCATTTGTAGGACTTTTCTTCCCTCAACAATTTGGAGTTTATGAAATATAGTTCTACCAGTAAGGCCACTAAAAAGTGAGAGTTACATGACGCCATTGCTTCTCAGTACTCCAATTTCAAAATATATACTAGTGATCTTTAGTTTATAGGATGACCTTTACTCACTCTCGCTGTTTAAACCTGCCAGCATCTGGCTCCTTTTGGGTTTACTGTTCCCTTGTTAATTATTTGTAATCACGGTGTGGGCTTGCTTAGCGCCTTAGCTGCTGTTTCTGTTTGCATGTTGTTTTCTAATCTAGAGAGTGGGCAGCACTGGTTTCCTTCAGCGCTGCAGTCGGAACGGTGCTCTCTCTGTTCTGTGCAGTGTGGTATCCCACGTAAAACCTTGGAGCACTTGAATGGCGATAGAGCATTGGAGGAACTACGTTTTAAATTTAATTTAAATATGTGTGGCTAGTGGCTGCCTAGGTGGACATCCAGCTCTTGATTATCAGGGCCCTGGAAATCTCATGAATTGTCTTGAATCTGTACTCTTAAGGTACCCAGCTCTGCTGGGTCATAGCGCTTCTGGCTGTTATAAAATATTCAGGGTTTTCTTGTGGAAATCTGGCACTAGGCTGTAATCTCCACGAGGACAAGGGCTTTTTTTATTTCCTTCACCCAACTTAGGACTTAGAAACACTCAGTACACTTGGGAGGTTGAGGCAGGAGGACTGCTCTGAGCTCTAGGCCAGCTTTGGCTACACAGCGAGTACAGGACCAGCCTGGACTAGAGTAAGACGCTGTCTCAAAAAGAAAAAGAGGGGCTAAAGGAATGGCTCAGTAGTTAAAGTGCTTGCCTAAGCCCTTGCTAAATACCTGGGTTCAATTCCCCAGCACTACATGAGCTGAGCGTGGTGGGGCACGCCTGGAGTCCCAGCACTTGGAAGGCCAAGACGGGAGCCTTGCTGTGAGTGCAAGGCCAGCCTGGCCTCCATAGTGAGTTCAGGACCAGTCTGGGCTATATAGAGTGAAACCCTGTCTTAACAAAACAAAAAGAAAAACAAAACACCTGATAAACATTAGTTGGAAGTATAACTGAGCTTGAGAGTGGGTGTCTTACCCTTGATGTTCTCTCTAGGGCCTTGGGCCAAGTGTCACGTACTGTAAGTACATGTCTGGTGATTGAACAGATGGTTGATAGGCAACAGTAAGGATCACGAGAGGGTGCATTAAATGCTTACTGGATTAGATTTGTTTATGGAATCTCATGAAAATACTTATGGTTTTTAATACTCGTTTAATAATTGAACAGATGTTACGTTCAAATCAAGCAAATACAAGGGTCATCAGAGGTGTGTTTTTTTTTTTTTATGTGCCTGTTTGGTTGGGTTAGTCGTGTTTTGCAGTCTTAGGAAACCAAAGACTCATGACATATTGCTGTGCAAGACTGAAAGTGCCTCCTTCCAAGGAATTTGGACACAGCTTGGGTTTCGTGTTGAGCGATATCCCAAATCTGAGGACGTCTCCTGGGCTCAGTGAGGCTCTTGGGACCCCACCACCTTCCAGGCATCCTGAAAAGGTTCATGGAGATTTCTTACCACTTGTGGGTTAGGGCAGAACCAAGGAACCTTGAAAACAGTGAGATTTTAGAGCCTTTTCCCCAGATGCATGAAAAACATACCTGACTCTGAAAATGTGATTATAGTCCAATCAGTCTGCTAAAGACAAAAATTTAAGTGTGTTACTCCATTTAAAATATCAGTAGTTCCCCAGAGCTTATGGAATTTGAGTGGTTTTATCTTCAGGAAGGTATTTAAGAACTCATCAGGATAGTCCTGAACACTGATTCATCTGTAACTCGTAGTTGCATCCCCAGGTATATTGCAATTGCTTCCATGTGCTCCCCTTTACAACTGCTCCTACTGTTTTCTCCTCCTCATCTTCCGAGACTCATCACTAGCCACACCTGTGTCAGTGCTCCATTTCTAACTCACATGCTCCTGCTGTTTGCATGAGGAAATACATCCTGTAATGTCTTACACTTTTAGTGACATTTTATCTTTTTAGTAGGTAATAAACTGCCTAACGTGTGGCTGTTACTCGTTTTCGTCATCTCTGAAACATCTAACAGGGCCTTGTGCATTGCGGCTCATTAATACTTGTTAAACTTTATTTCTGTTGCTTGCCTCTAAAGAAAGCCTCATACCCTGTGTAGGATATTTGCCTGCATTTACTGCCGAGCAAGCAGGGGCCAGCGACAAGAAGAAGCTGTGATGTGAAGTAGGACTGTCTTGGTGTTGTGCCTTGGTGTTTGGCGTGGATAATACTTCAGGTCGCTACTACTCTCTAATTCCTTGACTTGGTCATCTTTTAATTTAGGTGGCAAGGTTAATGCCAAAATGATTCAGAATATTCAGAGGCAAGTAGTTTTAGCATCCAGGAAAATTTGAATGTCTTTAAAGAAGTCACAGATGGGTTAGGTTATTTAATACATACTTGTCCGTGAGTGAGCACTTTCCTCAAAGAAAAAGAAAAGTGCCCTACTCTTACCACTTCCTGCTAGTATTGAGAAAGCATGAGTCTAATTGAGAAGAAACCAGTTAGCTCAGAGGGGGTCAGTTTTTTGGGGGTGGGTTGGGATGGTAAAGATGATATTAGCATAGGCTTAGTTAGCTAAGTATAATAGAGCATACGTTGAATAAGATCTAGCAGGATCTACTAGATTAAATGTCAGTTAACAATTTTTAATGTATTCTTCCTACTGAAAGTAACTTATTTTTATTTATTTCTGGAACATGATTTTCAGCTTACATTTAAGAACAAACATAAGGATTAGTACTATTTTGATCTTTTTTACTTTTCCCACTTTTTAAATATCAATATATGTGATACATAATGTTTACAAAGAACTTGAGTTTTTTTCCCCACATTTTATTGATATGTATACGTGCAAAATTCAAGGTTTACAATGGAGTTGAGCATTTTGTGCACATACGTATCTTGTCAAGGTGACAAGGGCTTTCCCACTCTCCTTTTGTCCCTCCCCCTACCCATCTCTCCCTTCCTCCTCTCCCACCCTACTCCCCTCTTTCACTTTGAATTTCTTCTTAAGTTCCATAGGTGTTGTGATCTGGGTCTCTCATATCAGAGAGGCCATTTGATGTTTCACCTTCTGCTTCTGACTTACTTCACTAAGCATGATGTTCTCTAGTTTCTTCCATTTGCCTGCAAAAGCCTCCAAGCTATTGAACTTTATTGATGCATAGTATTCCATTGTGTATGAATACCACATTTTGTGTATCCACTGGTCTGTTGATGGGTATTTTGGTGCCTTCCATATTTTTACTATTGTTAGTTGTGCTGCTATGAACATGGGTATACATGTATCTGTGTTATATGTTGTTTTGGTCTCTTTTGGATATATTCCCAGGAGGTGTGTTGCTGGATTGAAGGGGATATTTATTCCTAGTCTTTTAAGAGATCTTCATACTGTTTTCCAAAGTGGTTGTACGAAATTTACATTCCCAGTGCAGGAGGGTTCCTTTCTCCCTGCAGCCATGCCAGCACTGATAATTATTTGACTTGTTGATGTAGGCCATTCTCTCTGGGTGAGATGGTATCTTAGCATTGCTTTGATTATTTTGTGCACGTATATATCACATGAACGTTACAATTCCTTCCTCTCTCATACCTTCCCCTGTCACACCCGATTAATTCTATAGAATGCCTGTATTTTGGGTTTTCCAAATCAGAGAAGCCGTACGATACTTAGCATATTTAATCTTCTGCATCTGACTCACTTCATCACTGAAATCACTACTCTTTAGCTCAGCTTCCCACCCCTAGGATGGGCTGCAGTGGCCGTATCTTGACGCCTCTTCTTTGGGTCCAGCAGAGCCCTTCACTGGGGTGATTTGCCCAAAGTTCTTTTTTCTTTGTTGAGATTCCTTAACATGGCCTCACCCAACCAGCCCACATAGGAAAGGAATTATAACAATGAAATTTGTAAGGCTAGAAAATGTGAGAAAGAAAAAGGAGTTAAATTTCAAATTCCTTGGCTGAGTACTGAAAGGTAAATGTTAGTATATTCAAAAGACATTCAGGTTATCATTATATCAATCAGTTTTCTTATGGTAAACTTACATCAAAGGCCAATTAAGTGACTTGCTACATTAAATGAACTTAAGTCTATGTCACAAAAGTACATTACACATAAAACAATAGATATAATGCCATACTTATTACAGAAGTTTTGTAAGTTTCATATTTCAGTAATTACTAACATTTTGCTAGATTTGGTTTATCATTTTACCTACCTATTCATCCAGATATTCATGCATACATATTTAAAAAAAGATTTTATACCATTTCTCCAGGTTAAATATAAATATGTTTTGCAAACTAATATACTATTAAAAACAGTAACTATGGAGGAAGTTTCACAGCTTTTATGAGGAAGCTGGTACTGCTTTAGAAAGATACCAGGCAAATGATTCAAATACCACTCTATTTTTTGTTATACTTTGTCTTTAGCCGTTTCCTTTATTTTGTGTTTTTTGGTGCTGATTGTCTCTCTGTCTCTCTCAAAAAATCCATTGATTATTTTCTGCAGTGCTGGGCTACTGGTTGCAGATTTCTTTAGGGATTCTTGGTCATGAGAAATTTTTACCACTCATTCAATTTTCAGGGATAATTTTGCTGGTTATAACAACCTGGGTTGACATTTGCTGTCTTTTAAGGCTTGAAAGATTTTGCTCCAGGCTCTCCTGGCCTTTAAATCTGTGGTAATTGAAATCGGATTGCCTTGGTAAAATAATGTCTGTTTTTCTTTTGCTGCTTTTAATATTCTCTCATTATGTTGTATTTCTGAGGTTTTTATGATATGTTGTGGTGAGTCTCGTTGCTGGTTGAGGTTATCTGGTGTTCTATAAGCTTCTTGAACCTGAAAATTTCTTTATCTAGCTTTGGGAATTTTATTTTGTATAATTTCAGTGAATAAATTTTTTATGCCTTCGGTGCTGTCTTCTGCTCTTCCACACCCGTAATTCTGAGATTGGTTCTTCTTGAATCATCCATCAGCTGTTGTATCCAGCTACTTTTCCCATTTCTAATTTTTGGGTTGTGCCTAATTAGGGCATTTGTTTCCTCAGCCTTGTCTTCAAGGTCTGAAATTCTGTCCTCACAATGTTTGAGTCAACTTCCACTGCTTTCAAATGTATTTTTCATGTCATGAATTCAACTTCCCCTGCTTTCAAGTGTATTTTTAATATCCTCGATGTCAGCTAGATTTTTCAGAATTTCCACTTCTCTATCAAAATGTTCCTTCATATCTTGCATTTCCTTATTTACCTCAGGCAACATTTGATTTGTGGCTTCTGTATGCTCAGTGAGCTTTGTCCCAATTAGGACCACTATTTGATTACTAAGTTCCTCTTTAAGCACACTTACCATTGCTTGCATTTCTTTGAGAATATATTGTTTGAACTTATTGTTCAACTCCTTTATTTGCTTTTTGACATCCTTACCTGTGAGTTCCACTATTTCAGGGCCCATGACATTAGTTTCTGGGGTCTCAGGCATCTCTGTGGGTGTGCTCTTACCTTGCCTTCTCCCCATGTTTCTCCTGTCGAGGGACTTCACTTTAAAGGCCTTGCTGTGAAGTTTCTTGGAATGGATATAAGGGTGAATGTCGGGGGAGCTGGAATTCCTCTGAGTCCTGTGCTTGGAGTAGGCAGTGAGGGAGGACCGAACAGCCTGATGGCCCCTGAAGTGTCATGTTAACCCCCAGCCCCCTTAGCCAAGCTCTCCTACTACTCCTGCCTTTCCTCCCCCAAAGACGGGACTCTCTACCTTTGGAGGTGCTCTCACTATCCCCAAGTCTTTCAGGAAGACGAAGGCCTTCCTTTCCTCTCCACCACAGTCACTTGTGCCAGTTTCTTCCCAGGCATTGTTTAAGAATAACCCCCCAAACACTGATGCCCTCTTCTGAGCATTCTTTTACTCTAAATAGTTCAGTGTTGGGCTCTGTGAAAAAGTGGTTCCTGCTTATGTCACTGCTTGTTACGGCTGGGAGCACTGCTTCTGATCTAGGATCTAGAAGGCCTTATCAAGGCAGAGCTGGCATTGCATTTGCAGTTTGCACTACCTCAGGCTCGTGTCTGGAGGCGGGGCTACCAGCTGCTCTCAGTTCCCCCTTCTGTATCCGTGCTTACCGCTTACGTTGGCCTGACGTTCCAGGCGGGCTTTCTTCTTCTGTGGAGGGCGGCAGCTCAGGCCCACTCTCAGTCATCCTGGGGCTGCTTCCTGGGCTGCTGATTTTTTTTTTTTTTTTGAGATGGGTCTTGCTCTGTAGCCCAGGCTGGCCTTGGATTCAGGACAATCTGCCTGCCTCAGCCTCCTGGGTGCTGGGATGACAGGGATGTGCTGCTATGCCCAGCTTTATGTGGTGTTGGGGGGTTGAACTCAGGGCAAGGGCTTTAACCTCTCTGCCATTTTCTCTGCTTCAGATATGCTTCAGGATTTCTGACCTTCCCCGGTCTCCTTTTAGTTGCTGGCCTGCTCCTTCCTCTCGTATCTCAGTCTGAGGTTCCCGGCGGGATTTCCACCGACTATGGATGCCTAATGCTGGCAGCTCTCAGCCATTCACAGTTGGCCTGGGGTGGCTTCTTGGGCTGCTGGTGTCTATTTTCTGTTGTTTCTTCAGAATTTCTAATCTTCCTCTGGCCTTCTTTCAAGTGTTGTGTGCTCTTCCCTGTCTTAGCTACACTGAACAGGTGGTTTTTGACTATATTCTCAACTTTTTAATTGGATCCATGAGGAGACCCTGTGCAGCCCTGTTACTTGATTGCTGTCTTGACCAGAAGTCCCCTTTTTGGTCTTTAAAGAACTTAGGTACAAGAAACTATATGCAGTCTTTGGGCTGGGGCCTGGCTCACTGATTACTTACCTAGGGTGCTGAAGGTTCCTAGTTTGATACTCCGGCATCACATATTAGCTGGGTGTGGTGGTACACACCTGTAATCTCAGCATTTAGGAGGTCGAGGCAGGAGGATTGCCATGAGTTCTAGGTCAGCCTGGTTACAGAGTGAGATTTTATCTCAAAAACAAACAAAAAAGAAGCTAGAGTCTTTGTTTTCATTGTGTAGTTTCACTTTGCCCTTTTTCTACCTTTTCTGTTATTTCTGAGATGTAGAATAGAAAATAACACCAATTTAATTTCGGACAAACTTATTCTAAGTGCTTGTGATTTCTGGGAAGAAGAGGGGTTATAAGTGAGATGGTTTAGAAGGCCTTCTGCTGTCTGCTAGGAGAGAGCAGACAGTGGAACGTTGTTCAGCGGGACCATCTTGGGATGCTCTCACACTTGTGGAAGCAACATCGCTGATTTTCAGTTATGTTATTGTGAGGATATCAGAAAATAAGGAGAAGACGCTAAACTAGATGTGATCAGCACATGGCATGAGCTGCGAGGTCACACATGATGTGACTTCTGTTAACTTAGAGGATGTTTCTCATTTAGGTGAGCTCTGCATTTCAAATGTTTTCTTTTGCAATTTGTTACTCCTGAACTTGTCTGGAGAAACTGGTTATGTTGTTGATTGTATAAGAAACATTGCAAAGCAACACATTTCTTAAACAGTAGTTCTCCCAGAAAAACTTTATTAAAATTATTATTTATATACATGGATTCCAGATTCTGTAACAAATTCTGGAACAAATGCTTTGGGGAATCAGTGACCATCTACACCAACTTTGGCCTTTTTCTTCTTTCTTACCCTTGCATGATCAAGATTCATCTCTTTCCTAGCTGGATTACAGAATCTTACAAGAAATCCTTGAAGCCTGGAGTTGAAAATGTCAGTGGGTGAGACGTTAAAAGAACTCTAGGATTTTCGTGACTGAAGGCAGTCACTCCAGGTTGCACACATGGGTATTAAGTAGAAATGCTTTCTCTTCTTGTCATTGTAGGTGGTTTTCTAGAAGATGACCATAGAGGACCTTCTGGATTTCCCATTGGAAGGAAGTTCTTTGATCAGAAGATACCCGTTTTTCTTTCCTGGTTCTGAAACACCCGTTATATTTTCTATTTCTGCTGCACCAATGCCTTCAGACTGTGGTATGTTAATGCCTTGTTTGTTTTCTACGAACTGGTAACTTTAGAGTTAGGCCCTTTCTGAACTGATAATTTATCCCTGAAACTATTTGCAAGAGTTACTATAGTTTTCCTTTTTCAAAAATACAATTGCTTATGACATTTTCTGCTTCTTAAGCTAAATGCTTTATTTCTGCTGTCAGCATTTTTATTATGTAAAAATGTTAATTTTAAGCACTATGATGGATTTAGAGGGTTTTATTTTTAGAATGTAATGGTGCTTAGATATCTAGCATTCTTCTGCTATTGATGTATTTATTTTGGTTAAATAGCTAAGAAAGCCTGTACTTAGTCAGAGAAAGTAAGAGACCCCTGAAATTTGGAGTGAGATTAGTTCCTATTAATTCTCTGTAAATATAAGTTTAGAAACACTCTAGTTTTTTTTTTTTTTTTTTGGTTTACTACCCAGGAGTGTATTGTTATCAATTGTGGATAAGTAAGTAAGAAAATAGGGTTGGGAGGGTCAGAAAAATGAGAGGGGGAGGTTTTGTAATGCTGACACAATATATATGTGCACAGACTACCCAAGTTCAATGGAAACATGTATTGCATATATACATCTGAACAGGGAAAAAGGAAATAGGTAAATTTGATAGAATTGTTATATTTCAAATATAACAATTGAGTTGTTCAGGGAAAATAGTGTGTTGCCATTTCAAACTATTCTTAAGGATAATACAGTTTTAAATATTGATAGATACAAATTTATTGGATTGGGAATTTGTCTGTTTTACTCATGTCTAGTTTAATGATGCCTCATCTCCACGTGTCCTACCTTTTTTTGTATTCAGATCCATAGTTTACGTGTATTACACATGCAAAGTATTATCTGACACCTGTGCTTTAATCCTGGGAGTTACTTGCAGTTTTTATGGAAGTTGACTGCATTTATTTTTAGATACAACAAAATCAGTTATATGAGGGGAAGTCTCCAACTGAAAGCACATTGTACCCTGCTTATGACATTTAGTATATTTTGAATTAAAATTGTTGTGAGGCCCAGTGGTACAGGTCCAAAGCTCCAGCCCTGTGGGAGGCTAAAATGGGAGGATATAAGTTTAAGCTTAGGAAATTTAGAGACTCAACAAGATCCTACCTCAAAATAATAAATCAAAATGAATAAAAATACTGAGCTGGGCATGTAGCTCAGTGTGAAGGCCCTCTGCTTGGTCTTCAGTACTTCACCCTCTCCACACCTGCAAAAAGAAAAGAAATTCTTCCTTTCCTAAACTATAGATCTAGAGCAGAGTAGCAGTCATGTTTGATGTTTGCTTATCTCAAAAAGACTAATACAGTTTGTTTGCTGAGATTAGTAGCTCAGTGTTTGTTGAATAAATACATTGAGTGAAAGGCGATACTGAATATTGACCCTTTTGTATAACTGCAGTTAAACATTGCTGATGTTAGTGTGAATCTGTGTGGGCCTAGAGTTCAGCTTTACCTGTTCAGCAACCCGTTTAGAAATTCCATTTGCAGGATCTCAGACAGATAACGATTCAGCCTCTTGCATATTTTCAATAGGACACTAATGACAGTGAATTTCATTATTAAAAGGCTGTAGCAGTAATAAAATTGTTTTTGAGTATGAATCAGAACACAACTCACTGAAACTTGAGCTGACTGGTACTAGTTTGATACATGGAACAAACACTTCTTTATATATTAGCCTTCAAGTATTTGAAAATAATTTGAATATTTTTCCAGTCTGTACTTCCTTCCACTATTCCTTCCTAGCTCCTTGGCTAGTCCCTTGTCAGGATTTCCAGATGATTTCATCTAGTGTTTTCTTAGTAAGTCACAGTCAGTGTTCCCTTAAAATGCAGTACACAGAGCAGCATTTATTGTTCATTGAAGGCCTCTTATGTGCTGGGGATGACACAATAACCATACACTGTGAGGACGATCTTCTAGAGGGAACACAGGCAAATGAATAAACAAAACAAAACCAGATTACAGTGAATTGTGTGGCAAAAAGAAACAGGATACGGTGATGGAAAATTACGACGGCAGCGTTGCTGTTCTAGATGGGGTGGTTGTCCGAAGAAACAGAAGACACTGATCATGAGAACTGTGAAGGAGATTAGAAAGAATGCATGACTAAAGGCACAGATTTGGGGGAAAACCTTGATATATGCTAGGGATTGATGGAAAGTCTCTGAGGCTGAGGAGCCTTCTAGGTGGTTGCAGGGCAGTGTGGGAGGAGATGAGGTTGGCGAGGCAGGGGCCAGGTGACAGACATGGTGTCAGTGACGTTGACCAAGGAGACAGAAAGCAAGAAATAGGAAACCAGAGCTGAGGGCTACAGGCCAGCCCTGACCTGCAGGAGGCTGCCAGGTGAGACGGGACACTGAGCTTGTTTGGACAGACCGTATACTACTATGTTATGAATACCACAGGACTTCATTGTTGTTCTTGATTAAACAGTGAATCATCTGTTACGGAAATTTAAATAATAATTTAAGCAACTTCTTTATCTGTGTCGTTACCATTTCCAGTTCTTTCTGTTCTTTTGGGTAGACCTGGATTTCCATGATTAGCATTTTCCCTCTGCCTGAAGGGCTTCCTTTAACGTTTTATAACACAGTCTGCCACTGACAGATCTTCTCAGTTATTTTATATCCAAAAACATCTTCATTTCACTTTGATTTCTGAAAAATACACTTTCAGAGTATAGAATTCCATGTTGATACTGTCTTTCTGTACTTGAAAGATGTTCTGTCCGGTTACCTCTGACCTTGTTTCTGATGGGAAATCAGCTGTCAGTTTTGTTTCTGTACATGTAATGCATCTTCTCCACACCATAACTTTGAAGTCTTTCTTTTTATTACTTGTTTAGAGCAGTTTCACCATGGTGTATCTTGGCATAATTTTACTTTTGTTCTTGTGCTTGAGGTGTGTTTAGCCGTCTGGGTCTGTGGGTTTCAGTTTTCCTTGATTTTGAGAAAACATTTTAAATTTTTTCTCCCTTTCTTTTTCAGAGACCTCAGTAGCATGTGTATTAGCTTGCTTGAAGTTGTCCCGTGGCTCTTTGATGCTTTTGTCATATTTTAGAACTTTCCCCCCCTCTGCTTTGTTTTGGATATCTTCTGTTGCGGTGTCTTCAGATTCATTAATCTTTCCTCCTATAGTGTCTAATTAGATGCTGATCTCACACAGTGCAGTTCCCATTTCAAAGGGAGTTTCATCTCTAAAATTTGATTTTTGTCTTTTTTAAAGAAAAAAAACTCATATTGGGGTTGGAAGCACATAGATCAGCAGTTAGAGGGCTTGCCTAGCCAGCAGAAGGCCCTGAGTTTGATTTTCTAGCACGACATAAGCTGGGGAGGGTGGCACATGTCTGGGTGACATAGTATGTTCTAGCCAAGACTACAGAGTGAGATTGCCTCAAAAAAGTCACTGTCTCTACTTAATCTTTGAACTTTTGAAATACAATAATAATAATAATAATAGCTTTTTAAGATTTTTTTTTTTTTTAAGGCAAGGTCTCCCTCTGTAGTCCAGGCTGGTTCTGAACTCCTGATGTAGCCTAGGCTGGCCTCAAACTCATGACAGTTTTCCTGCTTCAGCCTCCCAAGTATTGTCATTATGGGCATGCACTGGCATACACCACCGTGCCCAGCTTATGTGATGCAGGGGAATTAAACTCAGGGCTCTGAGCTTGCTAGGCAAGAATTCTTAACTACTGTGTTATTCCTTCCACCCATAATGGTTTTTAATGTTCTTTTCTGTTAATTATAAGATGTGTCAACTGTAGGTCTGTTTAAATTTGTTATTTCTCCGATTTTTGAGTCATGTATTCCTCTCTGTGTATGCTTGGTTATCTTAATTGGCTGTCAGACCTTGTGGATTTTACCTTGTTGACTGTTGGATATTTTTGTCTTACAAATATTTTTGAGTTCTATTCTGCGCTAATTATTCCTTGCTGCAAGTGCTCTACTTAGTGCCCAGGGATTTTTTTTTTCCAGACTCTTTGGTGGGAAGAGGTGCTAACCTCTGTAATACTTATGGCTAGTTTGTCTGCTCCCCCCACAAGCATGTGCTTGGTATTGGAGAGGGGGCTCAGAGATCTTTCTTCTTCCTGCTCATCTGCCCTGTGACCTCCAGCCCCTTTATTTCCCAGTTGCTTGAGGGAGTTGTAGGACTTGTCCTGTTTGTTTCTCCTAGAAGTCACTGTTTCCCATTGAATCATGCCTAATGACTTGAAAATGATTACCTGTTACCTCTGGTGATTTCATTGTTTGAGATGGAAGGCAGAGTTGGGTCCCTGTTACTGTCTTGACTTAAAGGGATCTCTTTCTTTCTCATTTCCCCCCTACCTCTTATCATTTTGACAAAGCTATGTTTTTCATGAATGGAAATTTAAAACTTAAATGTAGTTGAATATGTTAATATATTGCCATATATATTAGGTATAGAGCATTAAGATAGGTGTCATTCTTCTTATGTTATTCCTGACTCAGTTGCTTACCAGTTGGTGATCTTGAGCAAATTACTTAGTTTTTTTTTTTTTTTTTTGTCTCTTTGTTTCTTCTTCAGTGACATGAGAATGATAATAGTACCAACCTGCTTTGTGCACTTATTTGTTGCTGGAACAGAACACCCGACATCTACAACTTGAGGAAAGATTTCTTTTAGCTCACAGTTGCAGAAGATCTTTCACAATGGTGGAAGCATGTGGTGGAGGTCTAGTAAGAGAAAAGCTGTTTGTGGCATGGTAGACAGAAGGCCAAGTGAGGGAGGGAGGCTGGATCTAGTGTGTGTCCTCTCAGGTCCTGCCCCAGTGATCTGCCCCTCTGACCAGGCCCCACTTCCCACCTGCACACACTTCCATACCTATTTCACAATATCCAAATACATGAGGCTTTGGGGGACATTCTATATTCAAACCAAAACAAACCAAAAGATGGATGTCCGTATTCATAAAATGCAGTTAGTCCCTTTTTAAGAGTTGCCAAAGTCTTAATAGTTCCAGCACTGCTAAAAAGTCCAAATACAAATAATCCTCTCAGACACAAGGCAAACTCTTAGTTGTGAGCCCTGTGAAAATTAAGCTCTTCGAACATACAAGGGCACAGGGTAGACATTCCCAGTCCAATAGGGAAGAGTAGGGGGGTAGAAAACATGTGGACCAAAGCACGCATTCAACCCTGTAGGGCAAGGGTTAAAGCCTGTAGCGCTGTTAAATTCTGTAGTTCTGTGTTTAGCACTTGGGTAAACTGTGGTGAGACATGAGGTCCAAAAGGCTTGGGTGGCCCTGCCTCTGTGGCATTGCCTCCAACTGTAACCGCCATAGATTCTCCTGTGGTCTGGCTCTGCTCACAGCCTGGAGCCTTCCTCAGTGGAAGATCCGTGTTTCCAGCATCTCCAAATTTGTATGGTCTCTGCTGCATCTTAGGCTTCTCCTTCATAGCTCCATGTATTGCCCTCACAGAAGCGCATTGCGTGGCCTCCAAGGCCTTCCTTTGAAATCTGTGTGGAGGCCTCCTTGACCTCACACCCCCTGCATTATGCATGCCTGTGAAACCGGTAACGTGTGGATGTCACCAAGGTCAGCCTCTGGCTTGAGCAGTGGTTTGGACCATTGGGCATTTGCTGTTGAAGCCTCTGAGAAGGCTGAACTCCTTGTGGATTTTCTTTCCTATGTTGCTTGACAGGATACCCTGGAGGTGTCTTTTTATTTTATTTTTTTCTATAATTTTTACTTTTATTAGTATATTAGCTTATAAAACATAATAATTATATTCAACCTGAGGAATTGGTATAAAATCTTTCCCCCCACCATTTTATTAATATATATATATATACACACACACATAATATTTAAAGTGAACATGAGTATTTTGTGCACATACATATCATATCAATTTTATCTCTTCCCTCCCCATTTTTGGCGCTCCCACACCTTCCCCATCCCCCTATAACTCCCGCTATCACATTCATTTGGTTCTATAGAATGCCTGTGTTCTGGATTTCCCAAATCAGAGAAACTGTGCACTATTTAACATATTTAATCTTCCACATCTGACTCACTTTACCACTCAAATCATCACTTATTAGTTCAGTTTCCCAACACTACAGTGGGCTGCTGTAGCCATATGTTGATGCCTCTTCTCTGAGTCCAGCAGAGTCCTTTACTGGGGCGATTTGACAAAAGTTCTTTTTTTCTGTATCTTACTATATTTTTGTTGAGATTCTTTAATGTGGCTTCACCCACCAGTCTATATAAAAAGAGAACTATAGCAATGAAATTCATAAAGCTAGAAAATGTGTGTGAGAGAGAGAAGTTAAATTCAAATTCCTTAGCCTAGTACTAAAAGGTAAATATTTGTACATTCAAAAGATTCAGGTTGTCATTGCATCAATCAGTTTTCTTAGGATGAATTTACATCCAAGACCAAATGAGTGAATCAATGTCTTAAATGAGCTTTAGTCTATAACTAATTGCTACATTAAATGAACTAAAATCTAAATCACATAAGTACACTACACTTAAAGCAATAGAGTGGCATGCTTAGGTATTTCAGAATTTTTTTTAACTTTCATGCATTATTCACTCACATTTCACAATTTTGCCAGATTTAGTTTATCATTTTACCTACCTATCCATCCATAACTTCATGCATACATATTTTTAAAAGATTTTATACCAGTTTCCTATGTTGAATATAATTATTAAGCTTTGCAAACTTATATACTATTAAAAACAGTACTTATGGGGGATGATTCACAGATTTTTTTGAGGCAGTTGGTACTGTTTTTAGAAGGATACCAATCAAATGATTCAAATACCAGTCTTTTTTTTTGTTACACTTTCTATTTAGATGGTTCTTTTTTTTAACCATGTTTTTGGTACTGCTTGTCTCTCTGTCTTTCACAAAGATTCCTTTAAGTATTTTCTGCAGTGCTGGGCTAGTGGTCGCAAATTTCTTTAGGGATTCTTGGTCGTGAAAAATATTTACTTCTCATTCAATTTTCAGTGATAATTTTGCTGGATACAACAACCTGGGGTGACACCAGTCTGTCTATAAAAATTTGAAAGATCTTGCACCCGGCTCTCCGAGCCTTTAAATTTGCATTGAGAAATCTGCAGTAATTTGAATGGGTTTGCCTTGGTAGAATAATGCCTGTTTTTCCCTTGCTGCTTTTAATATCCTCCCTTTATGTTTTATTTCTGAGTTGGTTTTGATTATGATGTGTTGTGGCAAGTCTCATTGCTGGTTGAGGTTATCTGGTGTTCTCTAAGCCTCTTGTACTTGAAAATTAATTTCTTTTTCTCAATTAGGGAAAGTTTTTGCTCTATTTTAGTGAATAAATTCTTTACACCTTTGGTGCTGTCTTCTGCTCTTTCTCTTACACCCATACTTCTGAGATTGGTTCTCTTTGAATCATCCATCAGCTGTTGTATCCAGCTACTTTGCTCATTGGTAAGTTTGGAATTGTGCCTAATTATAGCATTTGTTTCCTCAACTTGGTCTACAAGGTTTGAAATCGTGTCCTTACAATGTTTTAGTCATCTTCTCCTGCTTTAACATATCCCGAATTTCATCTAGATTTCTTCTCATATTTTCCACTTCTCTATCAAAATGTTCCTTCGTATCTTGTATTTCCTTATGTACTTCAGCCAACTTGTTATTTGTGGCTTCAATATGCTCAGTGAGCTTTGTCTCCATTAGGACCACTATTTGGTTATTAAGTTCCTCTTAAAGCTCTTTGATCAAGGCTTGCATTTCTTTGTGAATATCTTGTTAGAACTGGTGGTTAGACTTGTTTATTTGCTTTTTGGCTTCCTTCCCTGTGAGTTCTCCTATTTCAGGGCCCATGACATCAGTTTCTGGGTCTCAGGCATCTCTGCGGGTGTCCTGTGGCCTTGTCTTCTTCCATGTTTCTGTTGTTGAGGGACTTCTCTTTAAAGGCCTGAGAGGTTTCTTCCAATGGCAATGATGGTGTGTTGGGGGACCTACAATTCTGCTGAGTTCTGTTCTGGAAGTAGGTAGTGAGGGCGGACCTAAGAGCCTGGTGGCTACTGAGGTGTCAAGATCACCCTCATCCTCCTTAGCAAAGCTCTCCCTCCTGTCCTGGCATCCCTTTGCCGAGGTTGGGGCACTCACCTTTGGAGGTACTCCCACTACACTGAGCTGTTCAGGAGTTTGGAGACCTTTTTCTCCTCTCTGAAACTGCCTCTTATGCCAGTTGCTTCCTAGGCACTGCGTGATAGTGACCCCCAAAGCCCTTGTGTGCTCTTGTGAGCTTTCTTTTACTCTAATCAGTTTTTTTTTTTTTTTTAAAGGCTCCTGCTTATGTCATTGCTGGTTATGGCTGCTGAGCACTGCTCCTGCTCTGGGCTCCAGGAGGCCTTTTCTAGGGGGAACTCACATTGAGTTTGTAGTATGCACTGCCTTTGAGTTCGTTTTTTGGAGGCTGGGGCTACTAGCTGCTGACAGTTCCTGTTTCTTCTGGATCAGTGCTTACCTCAATCTGAAGGTTCTGGCCTCTGGGCTTTCCTTTGTCTGTGGTCTGTGGGTGCTGGCAGCTCAGGGCTGTACCCAGTCAGCTGCTGGTGTTTTTTTTTTTTTTTCTCACTTCTGATATGTCTTCAGGATTTCTAAAATTCCTGTGTCCTATTTTCAGTGTTTGGGGTGCTCCTTTCTCTCCTAGCTCCATCAGATGTCCTGGACTCCACACAGGCTTTCCTCTGTCTGCAGATGCCGTGGCTCCTAGCCATTTGCAGCTGGTCTGGGGCAGCTTTCTAGGCTGCTGTTTTTTTTTTTTTTTTTTTTTTTCCCTCCACTTTCAATGTTCCTTCAGGATTTCTGAGCTTCTTTTGGCCTCCTTTTAATTGTTGGGTGTTCCTCCCTGTCCTAGGTACATTGAACGAGTGGCTTTTGACTAAATTGTCAACTTTTTAAGTGGGTCCACGAGGAGATGTTGTACAGCTCTGTTACTTAGCCACGATCTTGACTGGAAGTTCATATAAAATCTTAATCTGAATTTTTTATTGATATGTATATATACGATACATAATGTTTACATTGAAATTGAGTATTTTGTGTACATATATATCATGTCAAAATTACAAATCCTTCCCCTGTCCCATTTTAACCCTCCGACACCCGTACCTCCCTACTAGTTCCACTATTTGCCTTTTTAGTTCTATGAAATGACTGTAATCTGGGTTTCTCATACTAGAGAAACCATTTGGTATTTAACCTTCTGCGTGTGACTCACTTCACTGAGCATAATGGTGTCAAGTTGCCTCCATTTACCTACAAAAGCATCAAAGATACCTGTCTTTGTAGATGAGTAGTATTCCATTGTGTACATTTACCTCAATTTATGTAACCATTGGTCTGTGGGTGGATATTTTGGTGTCTTCCACATTTTAGCTACTGTTAGCTGTGCTGCTACGAGCATGGAGATAGGTGTATCTTTGTAATAAGATTCTTTTAACTCTTTTGGGAAAATTTCCAGAAGTATTGCTGGATCAAAGGGGATATTTATTTTCAGCCTCCTGAATTTCCATATTGCCTTCCATAGTGGTTGTACCAGTTTACAAGCCCACTAGCAGTGTAAGAGGGCCAGCACTGATGGCTGTTGGAGTTCTTTATATGTACCATTCTCTGTGGGGTTAGATGATATCTTAGTGATATTTTGATTTACATGTCTGTAATCGCTTAGGATGTATTTTTATGTATTCACTGGCATTTGAACTTCTTCCTCTGAGAATTGTCACTTCATATCTGTTGCCCATTTTTTAATCAGGTCTTTGAATCTCTGTTTTTCAATTCCTTTTATATTCTAGTTATTAGCCCTCTATCTGAAGTATAGGTGGTGAAAAAATTTCCCTTCTGTTGGTTCTCTCTGCACTTTGTTGATAATTTTCTTTGCTGTGCAGAAACTTTTTAATTTGAAATAATCCATTTATTCTGGGAGCTATTTTTATTTTTTTTTTGCATTGGTTGTCTTACTGAGAAGGTCCTTGCCTATATTTAGATACTTTACATTTTTTTCCTAATTTGTCTTCTAGTTTCGGTTTTGATATCTAGGTCTTCGGTCCACTTTGATTCGATTTTGGTACATGGAGACAGGTGTATGTCTAGGTTCATTCTGCTGCATGTGGACGTCCATTTTTCTCAGCATCATTTGTTGAAGAAGCTACTCTTTTTCCAGTGTATGCTTTTGGCTCCTTCATCAAAGATCAGACAGCTGAGGGTACTTGAGTTTGTCTTTGCATCCTCATTTCTGTTTCATTGGTCAACCTGTCTGCTGTTGTTCAAGTACCGTATAGTTTTTACTACTGTCGCTTTGTTAATATAACTTGATGCCTGGAATCATAATGCCTCTTGCTTTTGTCTTGTTACTCAGGATTTTTTTTTGGCTATTCTAGGTCTCCTTTGGTTCCATATGAATTTAAGAATTTTTTTTTTTAAGTTCTGTAACAAGGGCAAAATGTTAGTCACTTTTTGCCAGAGTATAACATGCATGGTTTCTAGACCAGTTGCCAATCAAGTTTTCCTGCCCATCTGAAACTTCTTGCCAGGCCTTTCCAATCCACACTTCTATCAGCATTATTCTTCTGAGCTCTGACCACAATCTTCCATCAAGCTGAGCTCACATTATTCTAAGGCTTCTCCAGCCATCATCTTCAGACCTCTCCAAACTCCTGTTGCAAACCAGTTTCTAAGTCAGGTGAAGTCCCTGCAGTGACCTGGTACCCAGCTTCTGGCTTACCTACTTACTTATTGATGAGACAGAATACCTGACATCAACAACTTGAGATAGAAAAGGTTTATTTTAGTTCAGTTTCAGGGGGTCTCACGCAGTCCATGCATGGGTGGCTGGCAACAGTGGGAGCATGTGGGGGCTGTCTAGCAATAGAAAAGCTCTTCGTGGCATGGGACAGAAAGCCGAGTGAGGGAGGAAGAACAGAGCTAACCAGTGTATACCCTTTTAGGTGCTGCTGCAGTGATCTGTCTGTTCTTCTGACCAGCCCCACCTCCCAACAACACACAATTCCATAGCTATTTCACAGTATCCACATACATGAGGCTTTGGGGGACATTCCAGATCCACGCCATACCATTACCTGATGGTTGTTGTAAGGATTAAAAAAGTTAATATGCATAAAGTTCACAGAACAGTCCCTGGCACCTATTAAGCACTGAGTAAGTGTACTCTCTTGCATTATTACTTAAATGAATTGCCTACTATCTGTCCCTTTTCTTTTTTTTCCCTCCTTGGTACTGGAGATTGAAACTGGGTCCTATACATTGCATCCTCAACTCTTCTTTTAATTTTGGGACAAGGACTTGCTAAGTTGCCTAGTCTAACTCATATTTATGATCATCCTGCCTCAGCTTCCAAGAACACAGGAATTGCATTTTTATGTATTTAATTACTAACTTAATTATGATATACACTAGTATTTGAGCTAGTGTGCCCCTCCCACTACCTGTAGCCCATTATTCTTCCTGGATCAAGAGTGCTTGTTTATTTCTCTTACATCTACTGTCTAGATCTTTGCTACTCAAATGTACCCCTTGGTCCAGCAGCCCTGGCATCTTGTTACAAATACAGTCAGGCTCCTCCTGAGATTTCAGAGTCAGAATCTACATCATAACAAGATCCCTGGGTGCTATCTGTCCACATTCATGTTTGAGAAGCTCCAGCAGGGTAACGACAGGGTAATTTGTCCTGAATCCTTGCAAATAAATCTTAGTCACATGTTGAGTAGAATTAAAATTACTTAAAAACTAATTCTTTGAGCAAATTGACAGCTTTAGTTTGTGTCCAGATCTAAGAATATGATGTTTCACTTTCTGTGTATGTCTCCCTTTAATTTTCTTTTGATATGTTTTACACATTTATTGACATTTTTATTATTTCTATTGTTATTTTGTATGTGATTTTTCCCTCCATTGTATTTTCTAAAGTAAGAAAAAGTTAAAATGTAGAAAATGGTGATAGCAGTCATATGTGCTATAGTCTATCATTGGAACGAATGAATATAGGGTTTTTTTTTAAGTTAAAAGAAATATTAAGTCAGTCCTGTTGCGACAGACCTAAAATCCCAGCACTCTGGGTGGTTAGGACAGGAGAACTGCAAGTTTGAGTCCAGCTTGGTCAATATGGCATCTTAGCCAGACCCTGTAACAAAAATAGAGTACGAAAAAGGGCTGGGGATATAGCTCAGTGGGAAAGCCCTGGATTTAATTTCTAGTACTGTGAAAACAACAAAATAAAACCATCAATGAAACAAAAACAAAAGACTCCTTTACAGATGAAGTAGCGATTTCCTGTATTCTTTCTGTATCATTCCTCTTGCTACCTAGAGTCAGCTACTATATTTAGTGCAAATATCCCAGGTCATGGCATTTCATGTTAGTGTACTGCATATATGAGAATTTTAAAACAAAGTAAAGTAGTGGATTGTGTGTTTGCAATCCTATGCAAATGATAGATGCTTTATGTATCCCTTCTGTAGCTTAATTTATTCAGCAGCCTGTTTTTTGAGACCTGACCTGATCAATACATTCCTTAGATATGCAATTCATTTATTTAGTTGTAGCTAAGAATAGAGGCTGTCCAGGGTATCTACCACATTTCCTGTATTCCTCTGAAGAGACATTCCAGTTTGCCAGTTTTTCTTTAGTATAAACAATGCTAGAGAGAGAGAGAGAGAGAGAGAGAATGTGTGTGTGTGTGTGCGTGCGTGTTACTGAGGGTCAGGCCCAGGACCTTTACCTTGAGCTGTATCCCCAGCCTAATTTTATTTTTGATTTTTGGATAAAAAGTTTCACTAAGTCACAAAGTTGCCCAGGCTAGACTTGAACTTGCAGTTCTCCTGCTTCAGCCTCCCAGAGTGCCAGGATTATAGTCTTGTGCCACCAGGCCCAGTGTAGAATAAGCATTCTTGCAGGTGATTCCTTGTGAATATGGGCAGAAGAGTCTATTTAGATAAGTGTGTAGAAATTTCTCCACCAGAAATTCTTAGTGCCTAGAAAAGTAAGTAGTCAATAGGTGACCAGATTAAACCAAAACTGTTCTGGATAAGAACTACACTGGATTCTGCGTTTAGGAACCTGCAATATACATATAAGAAGAATAATCTTTCATTTGATTCTTCTCATTCAAAAAATGTCTAAAGATTCAAAACACTTGACTAAATAGAATCACAAGAGCTTAGCTATCTGTTTAACCAAGGTGACAATTTCAAAGGCTGATACGAAAGTTATACAGCGGTAAAGCGGATAAAAATACCAAAAAGCCTTGGCTCTTGTAGTTGAAAAGCTTGACTAATCAAGGACCTGGCAGACACAGGAAGCCCAGGAAGCTATCTCGACCAGTCCCAGGATCTTTGTGAGACCCCCTGGAGATGAAACAAAAGCCTTTCACTTCGAAGAGCAGACCAGTGAGCTAGGAACAGTTTGTTATTTTAGCAGAAGAGCCCCGATACTAGTGGTGCATCATTTTGAAACTAATGATAAGAAACTCATCCAGTTTTAACCAGTCTGAGCAATTAGGATTCTTTCATCCCAGCTTTCTGTTGCCATTTCCCATTGCCCTTCACTTTCCTTAATGAAAATAATTTCTTCATAGTTCGTACCTTTTAGCTGTCATACGTTCTGTAGATTGACAAATCTATGACTAGGTAGTGTCATCATTTCTAAAAGCACGTATTTTCTCGTGGTACGGTTTTACAGTCAGCACAGGCCATGTTTGCTTGGCACAGATATCTTTCACCTTGGTGTTCAAAAATAGATAAATATGTTCAGCAAATCATACTTCAGTGTTATATGGGGACTTATGACAACTTTATTTTTAACAATTATACTTGAAAATTTCACGAGCCTTCCCAGGTGGTGTCTGTTTGTATTCCCAGCACTGGAGGCCGAAGCAGGAGGACTGCAAGTTTGAACCCAATGTGGGCCATTTAGTGACTTAGCAAGACTGTCTAAAAATCAGAAATTAAAAGTTGCCAGGGGGTGTAGCTCAGTGTGAAGGGCGTGGGCTTGATTCCCAGTATGACAAAAAGAAAATTTCATGAGATATTAAAAAGCTACTTTTCTGGCTGAAAAATTTTGTAACATAGAGATAGCATGAGCTTATTTGTAATCCACTTGTTTTATAACAGGAGCTTGGGTAGTAAACCACGGGGCATAGTGAAAGTTGTATGGCTGCCTTATATTTAATGCTGACAATGGTGAAGGTATATCTTTTTTTTTTAAAAGTAATTCAATAGTATTTTTATTTACCAAATATTGCCTAAGTAATGTAACTCTAAAAAGCTTTTGGATTAGTCCCTATTTTTCTGAGAGTTTTAGGAATTCTTAATTTATATAAGCTCTTGTTTTTACTTATGTCTAGTTAGCATATATGAATATACATAAATATACAGACACAGAGATATTTTGGCTTCATTTTGAAATTCTAACCCTGTGTCAGATACACCGTTGCAGAAATTCCTAATCTACACAAGAAGCTGGATTCACCTTATGTCTTGTAGATACAACAAGTCAAGGTTACATGCTCCGATGGCAGAGCTTTCTACCAGTTTTTTTTAAAATTTGTATGCAGTAAGGGTTTTTTTTTTTTAAGAGAAGATATTTTTAACTCATTATGTTTTTGAATCACCTGCATACAAATAAAAGGATGTATTCTGAGATGTTCAGGATTTTTTTTCCGAAAGGTATCTAAGTTAAAGTTTCCCCAATTGGTCCCCAAGGCATCCTTTGTAAGGTTCACCCAGTTTTCCAAAAAAGCTACAAGATCCTTTTCTATAGAGGATTTGAGACAAGGGAGCCCGTCTTCGCCTTGTTTTCTCAAGAGGTCTTAACCCTGAGAAGTCCAGTTTCAGCAGCTGTTCTGAAACACAGGGAATCACATGTTTCCTGCCTTCTTTGATCAGTTACGTGAACCATCAGGGGTCTTCAGCAAAAGTCACTCAACACATTTGGAGAGCTGATTTTCTTCTAATGAAGTGCTGTTCTACTTTTTTATATGTCTTTGGTTTTGTGCCTCTCCGTCTTTTAGTTATCCCAGCTATTAGTTATAGGTATGTAGTGTGATTTTGAAAAATCTGCAAAAGTACCCAGAAGAAAAATTTAGAAACTCTTGAATTTCACTAGTTGTGCTTTCTGGTATAATCTGAACCCAACAGTGCGTTATCTGACAGAAGTCCAGTAGAGGAAGGAATAGAGTCTTTGGAGGTGACTGGGGATTCCTCCTCGGATTTGCCATTTACGACCGGTGTGACCTTGAGCTAGCATTATTCAGTGTGAGTTTTGATTTGCTCTTACACACAATGAAAGTAATAATACCCAGTAGGTAATGAGTTTGTGGGGATGTGGAATGTGCTTGTTAAATTGTATGTGCTCAGCAAGTGTTAGTTCTGTTTATCTCTTTCAGATACTTGTTTCTGCTTTTTATATTCCCTACCATTTTGATGAGGATGAAATTTCTCAGCAAGAAAAATAACAAGATGATGGTTAGCTATTTAATGTCTCATTTTAGAGTATGATTTTGTTCTCTTGAAATGTTTTATTTCCTTCATGAGCCATTCTCTTTTATTCTCTAGTTATAGGACCGTGTCTGGCTTTTCTCTAAATCTTAGGAAAGACATTTTAAGAACTATTTAGATCAAGTGTTCGGGTTGGCTAGTAACCCATGATTCTAAAATAACCCTAGTCACTTTGTCCCAAGGTGTCTTTCATTTCTGCAATGCGGAATATTTCTTCCTCATTGGTTGGGATAGTATTTTTCTCTCATGCTTTTCCAGTAGGTAAAAAATGCTGCTTTTGTGTGTTGTAGAAAATTAGGGAAATACAGAAAAGTAAAAAAAAACATGTCAAGTTAACAAGTTTTTGTGGTACACTTGCTATTTGGCATATTTATTCTTCTTATGATTTAATTATAGATGTGTATTTATTATTAACATTTGTGTTTTGAGAGGGAGGGCAGAATATTCATAAAATCTAACACAGGCTTTCTGTGCCTTAGAGATAATACTTGAAACTTCAGGGTTTCAGACTTGTGCACTTGTTACTTGATTTTATCTAAAAGTGCAGTGTACTCGGTGGAGATTTTGTTGCCATGGCAGTTCACACATGCCTCATTTTTGATGACCCTGAAGTTGATTTTGAGATGTGTTTAAGATAAACCTACTTTTTCTAATGTCTAAGAATATTTCTATCATTTGAACCTTGATCTAATTATTTTCAATATATTTACTTGAAACTTTTTAATAAATTTAATTTGTATCTTTTTCTATTTGAAACAGAGTTTTCTTTCTTTGATCCTAATGATGCCTCATGCCAGGAAATTCTCTTTGATCCCAAAACTTCAGTCTCAGAATTATTTGCCATTTTAAGACAGTGGGTTCCTCAGGTCCAGCAAAACATTGACATTATTGGAAATGAGGTAAAGACTCTTATATACTTCAAGTTTTACATTGGAGGGTTTCTAATGGGTTGGTCTCCCCTTCCCACCCAGACTGATGGGAAGCCTCAAAGTTTCTGTGGTTTGCATTTCCAGGTTCTCACAGGACACTGAGCTAGTACTGTACATCTTCCCTACTCTTCTGCTCTGTCCCTTCTTACACGTGGGGTTTTGACGTTGTAGACATTGGTGGGAGCTGGGAGATGAATTTTTCATCTATCTTCCCCTGAACAAATAAATTTTGCAAACTTCAATGCATACGTGAAGGGATTTGATCTCACACTTCTGTATTGGTAAAGATCTAGGGTTAAAAACAATTTTAAAACATACTTGAGTTTTTGAGAAGAGAGTTCCTTGACGAACATGTCATATTGGAGAAACAGAGCAAGTACACCTTTTTCAAATATCATTATGCCTACCGGGGAAAAATTTGATCACTTTTCAGAGGAATATATTTGGAGTAACAGGTTACTTTGACGTTATCTGTAGGAATTTCCTCTTGTCTAGTGACAAGTTCCTTATTTGTAATTGCTGAGTATGATTCGGGTAACTACTCTGAGTATGATTCGGGTAATGTGGGCCACCTTAGCTCCTCAGCGGTGGTTTGAAAGTAGTCCATACTTCTTTTTAAAAATAATTTACAATAATTTATTACATATTTCATAAAGGGAATAGGAGGGAGGAGGTCAAAGGTTTCCAGCACAAAGAAATGGTGAATGTTATACTCTGATTTGGTCACTGCATGCACTTACATGTAATGAATGATTGCACTCTATAAACACATACAACCACTACAGATCAATACTTTTAAAAAAAGTATTGTGTGATTTGAAAAACGAAATGTGGCTTCAGCCTTAGCTAATGGCTTAGCTAATGGCTTCTGCTCCTTTTCTCCTCCTAAGTATGCCTTGTAGGTCGCACTGAACGTAGTAGCTTTGTAATTGGTGCCTCGAGAGTTTTGTCGTCATCACATTTTCCTTGGCTTTCTCAGATTCTCAAAAGAGGTTGCAACGTGAACGACCGAGATGGGTTGACAGATATGACCCTCTTACATTACACTTGCAAGTCTGGAGCCCATGGTATTGGTGAGTACTGGCAGCCAGTTGCTCGCTGGGTCGTCTGCATTTGTGTTCAGATCGTCTCCGTGGGGGCCCGGGATGGCGTAAGCTGGCAGGTGCGTTGCCTGCGTAGCTGGCTCCTTCCGCACGGTGACTGTGCTCCCTTTTCTCAGGGATGTCTTTATGATGTTCCCTTGGTACTCTCTCCTTTTGGGAGGCAGGTTTCATGCCTCATTGTTCGCTAGTGGGGAGTAACCGGCAAAATCCTGGAATCTTCCTGAGAGCTTGTAGCCAGGTCAATCTAAGGTCAGTTCTTGCGGGCACGGTAATCCCCGCAGATCCTGGGCTTTGCACTTACCGGAACTCTATACTTAGAATACACTGTGTGACAACTCTCTTTACCAACTTAGTTTTAAAAGCGCTTTACCATTTTATAAACCTACTTCCCTTGCTTCGTATTGTGATTATCTTTGCCTTCCGCTGTTCTAATAGCCTGACGCAGACTTTCTTAAATTCCTTCTTTTTGAGTCTGGTCCTGTACTAACTGTTCGTGATATAGCCCAGGCTGGCCTAGAACTCATGGCAGTCTTCTTGCCTCAGCCTCTCAAGTGGGACTATTATGTGGTGCTGGGAGAGCAAACACAGGCAAGCGCTCTAATCACTGAGCTATGCTCTGAGCCCCATAAATTCTTGTTGGTGGTAAAGGACAGGTGTTCCTGAAATCTATTATGGATGAATACTTTAAAAAATAAAGTAAAATGAACTTATAAAATAGAGATAAATGGGAGCACAAGTATTTGACAAAGGCATTAAGTTACTCTGGTCAGAAGAAACACTAAACAGAAAAAAAAAAGTTTTAAAAAGTACAGCGGATTACAGTTGAGGACCAAGAGTGTTTGCAGAGCTAATTCTGAGTAGCGTTGGTCCAGTACCTTGTTATTCTTGATTTCATAGTGTGTACATTTCAGTTGACATAACCAATATTTTACTGCACTTACAGGTTTTGAATTTTATTCTGATTAGAGCTAAATTTGTTTGCATCCCTAACTATGATAATTTCCTTAGACTAAATTCCTGAAAGTGACATTTTTGTGGTATTGTATATTCCGTGTGCTGTTTACTTTGGTTTTTAAATTGAGGCTGTAGATAAACATCCACTGAACTCAGTTTATACTGAGTTCAGTTTATACTGAAGTTGATACTGAGGAAAAAATAAATGGGAAAATCTTCTTTAGGTGATGTTGAGACAGCTGCAAAATTCGCGGCTCGGCTTATTGACCTGGGAGCAGACGGTAGTTTGCGGAGTCGCTGGACGAATATGAACGCCTTGCATTACGCGGCGTATTTTGATGTCCCGGAAGTTATAAGAGTGATTTTGAAGATGTCAAAACCAAAAGGCAAGTGCTATCAAATCACCACAGGTCTTATTAATTATACATTAATAGTGGCATGGAGTTAAAGTTTAAGGAGGCTTCTAATCTTCATCATATACCTTCCTACCCCATTTCGTTTCTGGGATAATGTAGAATTTCGTTATTGAAGGCTGATGACCAAGGCGTAGTACAAAAGGATATAAAATTTTAAAATTCTGTAGATTTTTCTATCTCAGCAAATTCTCCAGGATGATATGGATGTTACGTATAATCGATTTTATCTGCTTTATAATTCTCTGGACTTGCTTGGGTAGCCAGGAATAGAGCAGTAAAGCTTTTGGAATGAGACACTGAAATAATAAAAGATATTTCTTTCTGTAGCATTCAATTTCATCTGTGATTCAACTTAAAAGATAAAATTTTTGTCCTCCCCCCGCCTTATCCTTATGGTCATGTCCTAATTGAAGACCAGAATATCTAAATCTTAGTCATGGGATTTTAACTTTTATTCTGGTTCCCCTGTTTGATGCCAGTTCTCTTTTGAGAAAATGTGGGAGCAAGTGATGCATTTTCCTTTAAAGAGTGTAGTATTGCTGTCATTGTAAATGCCATGTCTTAAGAGATTAAACAGGTGAATCTCTCAGAATACTACTTCTGACTTCTGATTTGTATAAATATCATATTCTTTTTAAAATTTCACTTCTTCACTTCCTGGATGACGTCGGGAAGAAGGCCTCTGTCTTTAATAATTCCACAGAGTTTGTCTGGAGCACGTCTGAGGTGCTTGTAGTTATAGGTAGCATGTATTGGCGTGGCCTATCAATCAAGGTAGGATTGGCAGAGCCAGGCATGTATTAAATTCTTGTTATAGAAAACATCCAAAATGGGATTCCCAAGTCTGGAGGATTTTTTATGTTGAACTTTAATGACTTAATGAAAGTTTATAAAAATAGGATTCATTTTATTAGTATAAAGTATAAATTCATTTGTTGAGTAGAATATTAAGGATCAATTTATATGTAACATTTTATGTTCAGTCTCTTATTGGTGTGAGATTTCTGCATGGCTTTTCCTAATAGAGGAATTGGCAGTCTTTTTTTTTTTTTGGAAAGGACCAGAGAGCAAATCAGTATTTGAGACTTTTCAAACCACATAGTCTCTGTCCTGTTTGTTCAGTTCTGCTGGTGTAGTGTGTAGCCATAGAGAATATGCCAGGGAGTGAGTGTGCTGCATTCTGGTAGAGCCTTGTAAGAACACAGTGGGCAGGTTTGTCCCACGGAGCACATTTGCTGATCCCCAACCTGAGCCCTACCTCCACATCATGGTTCTCATGGTAAAAATTCAAGAGACTCAGTGCAAATGTGGGAAGCCAGTTTTTATGAATCTGATTTACTGTCACCCTTTGTGTTTAATATGGTTTAACTTGTGATAGTTGAAAAAACTCATGATATACCGAGTTTTAGTGTACTAGCAAAATAATGAACTAATCATTTTAGCCATATTGTAATACTAAGTTTTTGTTCTTTTGTGAAGTAATACTTCTGGTAGGTTGACTTAAGTCTTACACAAGTCTAAAAATGTTCCCCTTGCTACAGACAAACCTCCTGTCTTCCTTTAAATTTTAATGGCTAAATTTAAAATTTTAGCTAATGTACTTGCCGTGTTTAATTGCAGATGTGGATGCCACTTGCAGTGACTTTAATTTTGGAACAGCTCTGCATATTGCAGCATATAACTTGTGTGCAGGTGCTGTAAAATGCTTACTGGAGCATGGAGCGAACCCTGCATTTAGGGTAAGAGGTTTAAGTAAAGGAGTTAAAAAGTATTAATGCTGTCCCCATAAAGCTTTGAATCTGGGTGTTGTTATTAATAGAATAATTCGTCTGTGAGCCAGGTGTGCTCCTCCCATGGTTTCAGCGCTTGCCCTTTCCTCCCAGACCTGCACGGCTGCTGCCTGTCTCTGTTGTGTGTGTAAATGCAGCTTCTCAAGGTAGCTTTCCCTGACCACACTGTATCATAGCTCCCCCTTCGACACCTCTGTACCCATGTTCTTCATGTTCTTCACTCTCCCTTCTCTGATTTCTTTCCTCTGTGCCACTTGCTGCTGCTTAATGCACTGTTGAGTTGTTTGCAGTGTGCCTTTCCCCCTAGAATGTACGCATTTTGAGGAAGAACTTTCTGTTTTCTTCACTGTGGTATCATTACTGCTTAGATTGATGTCTGGCCTATAGTAAGTGTTGGGTATATATTCTTGAAAAAGGGAATGATGAACACACCAAACTTAAAATTTCTCCAAGAAGAATTGTCTATGACTATCAAGCACTCTGTGTAACTAATAGTTGAGAAGTTTCTTTTACTTCTTTGTAGAATGACAAAGGACAGTTTCCTGCTGATGTTGTTCCAGACCCAGTGGATATGCCGTTAGAAATGGCTGATGCCGCAGCAACTGCTAAAGAAATTAAGCAGATGCTCCTAGATGCAATGCCTCTGTCTTGTCCTGTCTCCAAGACCATGCTTCCAAACTGCGAGCGCGTGACTGGCACAGAGGTGCTTTCATCTCTTGGCTTGAAGTTGGGGGACCGTGTTGTCATTGCAGGACAGAAGGTACAGTGCTATGGTTTAGATCTTGAGTGTCCCCAAAAAGCCTCATGTATTTGGACCTGTGTGTTAGTGGGAGGTAGGGCCTGGCTGGAAGGGGCAGGTGTTTAAGGTTTGACCTGGGGATTGCCAAGGGCAGAGACTTCAGGTCTTTGTTATTGACTTGTGGGCCAGGAAGTGAGGGAGGGGCAACTGGCAATTTAAAGTACTTGAGGAAGAAGAAATGTTGCAGCTTCTTCCTGGGAAAGCTTGCTCCTGCTTTACATGGCTTCTGTTTGCAGTGGGATGAGCAGCTCTCCAGCCTCGGCCATGTGCCTTTGCTGTTGCTGGCTGCTCGGTCAGTTGGGCTGTGTGTGTCAGCCACCTTCTGAAACTGTGAGCCAAATGAATCCTTCCTCACGTTGTGGAAATTGAGTTTTTTGTCACAGCAATACAGAAGTTACTAAGACATACAATAAAAACTATAGTCTCGAAGCTCTGTCTCTGGTTGGTCATCTGGTGCCACCTGTCCAGCAGTGCATTGTGTGTGGTCAGAGTTTAGAGTTTTTGAACAGGGCTTCAACATGAAGATGGAAACATATTTGATTGAAAATATGAAACATAGGTATATGTACTATTGTAATGTAAGTGTACTATTGTTTTAACCACTTATTTATTGCTGGAAGGAATGCCTGAGTCTACAACTTACGGGAAGAATAGTTTCTTTTTGCTCATAGTTTCAGAAGATCTCACACAGTCCATTCATAGAGATGGCCAGCAACAGTGGAAACACATGTTGGAGGTCTAGTCAGAGGAGAGCTCTTCACAGCGTGGCAGATAGAAAGCCAGTGAAGGAGGAGTAGAAGGATGTTTGGAGAGTAAAGAAAGGCCACATCTTTCCTATGAAAAAGTGCAGCAGTGTTTTTTTCTTTCTTCTTTACTTGGTTCAAGCTACTATTTGGGCAGTCCATATGTGGGGTGGGTGCCCTTCCCCTACTTCCTGGCCCACGAGTCAGTACCACACACCTGAAAGCCCTGCCCTAGATGCTCCCTAATCTCAACAACCTAATACAATTCCTCCAGGCCAAACCTCAGGTATCTGCCTCTTCCAGCCAGGTCCCATCACCCAGCAACACATGCTTCCATAGGAATCTTGCTATATGAAGTTTTGAGAGCCATTCCAGATCCAAACTGTAATAACAGTAAATTACAGTTTAAAAATATAAACCTATTTCATTTGACCCAGTTATACCTCTTCTGGATATCTTTCCAAAAGAGTTAAGCTCGTCATATAACATAGATAGATGCGTGATCATGTTTATAGCAGCCGTACTCATAATAGCTTAATCACGGAAGCTGCCAATAGGTCCATCAACAGGTCAATGGATAACACTAGTGTGTATGTCCACAGTGGAGTACAGCTCTGCCATAAAGATAAATTTGAATCATTTTAGGAAAATGGATGCATCTTGAGGCCATTATGCTTAGTGAAGCGAATCAGAACAGATTACTAAATATCATGTGAGAAACCCAATGCACAAATAAGTAAAAGAGCCAGATAAAACAGATGAGAAGAAACGAAGAGATTGTGAAAGGGGAGAGGATGTGTCGGAGGAGGTGAGAGACTGTATGGGGAGAAAGGAAAGTGATGGCAGTGAGGTGTGGATGTACGAGTTCCTCAGGCTAATGGCAACTCTTGTGCATCCCACATCCCTACTAATAAAAATAACCACTTTTGGGGGAAAAATATAGACAGTACTGGATAGCAAAGGTACCTGTATTTGCATGGAAAAAAGTGGAGTACAGGAGAACCATTGAGTGAATTTAGAGGCTTGAGCTGAGAAACGATGTAGGAGGCAGGACTTTCCACGTGCCACCCACAGCCCCACTAGGGGCGAGCTCCCGCTGCAGTGTCATGGAAGCCACAGTGGAGACCCTAGTTGTTAGGTTTTGGTTTTCAAGATCCTTGAAACAGGGAAATTTTGGATGTTATGTAACTTGAAAGTAAAAGGTTCTGTGGGAAAGAGAGAGTTATTCTGTTTCTTTGACCAACCAAAAATGCTTTGGATACCTTTTCTCCAGAGTTCTTGTGTGGCTTTTACTATGGTTAGTTTTTTTTAACCACCCCCTCTTTTTCTTTCTTTTTGACCTCATTATGGGATGTTTGGTTTGGTTTGCTTAGTGAAATGAATCACCTCCAGATAACTAAATATCATACGTGAAACCCAAAGTATATATAAGCCAAAGAGCCAAGTAAGAGATGATTATTTCCCTAGGGATCAAGCCCGGGCTTCATGCATTCTAGGTTACACCCCTGACCCTATTTGAGTTTTATTCCAACCTCCATTTAATTTTGAGGTTGCTGCATGCTCAGTGTGTGTGGAGAACAGAAGAGAGAAATTCTGATTGGATGCGGGATTCTCAAGGTGGTTACATCTCAGAGTTTGGATGGGCTTGTGGGGAGGGCGATGGAGGTTCTCAGGAAACACGGACATTTAGAGTCTTGATTTATTGAGAAAGTTGCTTCAAAGAGTGAAGCAAAGCTATAAGGTTAAAAATGGCATTCAGTAGTTATATTACATTTATTAGTTTTTTCCATGACTGTGGAAGACACCAGAAATGATGAATTTAAACCTGCTTTTGTGAGTTTAGGATGAACATTCTGCCTTTGTGTTATTCCTGTGACTCTGTCTTGAGGATGGAGCTTAAAAAAAGTTAATCTTTTAAAATGTTATTTCTTTTTTATTATCCAAAATAAAGATAATACTAACTATAAAAATGTTTTTATAATAGATATACTAATCAACTAGATTTAATCCTATCAATTTATGGCTGATTTTGTTTCCTTTATATTTTCAGTCTATTGCTTGTCATTTTATTCTCTTATGAGTCATCTTCCAAAGAAAATTAACTTTTATTTATTGTTTTTAAATTAATTTTGAGGCAGTCAGAGTTGTTGAGGCTGAATTCAGATTTTTGATGCTTTGGGCTTTGGCCTCTTCTTGCTAGGATTACAGGCATGTGCCATTATGCCCAACTAGAAGTTTTAAATTTTAGTAAGTCCAGTTTACCAACTTTTTTTTATGGATTGGTTGCTTAGTGTTGTATCTATGAAATATCCTTTTGTGTCTTCTTCTAGAAGCATATAGTTTAAGTTTCACATTTAGCTTTATATTTACTTTTGAGTTAATTTCTGAGAGTACTGAATATAAATTGAGTTTCTTTCTTTCTTTCTTTCTTTCTTTCTTTCTTTCTTTCTTTCTTTCTTTCTTTCTTTCTTATTTGACAGGGTCTTGCTCTGTAGTCCAGGCTGGTCCTGAGCTCACTATGTAGCATACACTGTCATCAAACTCTCGGTATTCCCTATTCCCTCTGCCTCAGCCTCTAGAGTGCTGGGATTACAGGCATGTGCCCCCATGCCCAGTTTATCTTTTTTTTTTTTTTAATGATACTGGGAATTGCATCCAGGGCCTTCACACTGAGCTACATCCACAACCCATTTATTATTATTATTTTTTAAATTTCGAGTCTGTTGAGGGTCTTACTAAGTTGCCTAGGCCAGGTTTGAACTTGTGTTCGTTTTGCCTTGTCCTCCCAGACGGCTGGGGTAATAGGCCTGTGCCATATGGCCTAGCTTGGATTTCTTTCTAAAAATACAGTTATCGACTTCTGGTCAAGATGGCGCTGAGTAACAGCGCTGCACAATGTCTCCTCATTGACTCGCTTAAAAAGTCAAGAATTTAGTTAGATAAAGTGTGTTTGGTGTAGCTAGGAAAGAGAGGAAGCATTCCCTAAAAATACGGTTATCCATTTGTTCCAGCACAATTTGTGGAAAACGTTTTTTTCTCCATTGAATTCTCCTTGTAACTTTTCCAGAACCACCGGAACATACATGCATGGGGTTCTGCTTGGGTTCTTCTGAGGGGCTCTCCCTCACGCAGCACTGTTTCAGTAGTTGCTGCTTTACACCGAGTCTTAAAATCAGGTCGTGGTAGGTCTTCAGGGTTTTTTTTTTTTCCAAAATTGTTTTGTCAATCCTAGTTTTTTTTTGAATCAGGGTCCTTCTACACAGTGGAGGCTGGTCTCCAACTCACAGTGATCCTTCTGCCTTCGCCTCTGGAGCGTTGGGGTTGTAGGCATGTGCTGCCACTCCACAAGCTTGTAGATTTTTCTTAAAAAATGATGCTGGGGTTTTGAATTGAATACTGTTAAATCTGTAAGTCAGGATGAGTAGAATAGACATCTTCAACATACTGAGTCTTTGAATTCACAAACATATATTTCTCTATTCATGTATTGTAAGTTTTTGGTTTATTTCATCAAAGTTTCATAGTTTTAAGCATACAGCTGTTACACATGGTTTGCTAGATTTATAGCTAAGTTTTTCATGATTTTTGGGTGCTTTTATAAAAGGTGATGTTGCTGTAATTTCATTTTCTGATTATTCATTGCTAATGGAAATAGTTGGCTTTTGTATATTGGATATCCTTCAACTTTTCTAAGTTTATCATTTCTTTGGCCCTTTTTGTTCTGTGGATTCTTGGAGATATCTTAGGCTGCCCACGAGTACAGTCTATTTCATTCTTTTGTCTCTTTTTCCTTTTTGAGAAGATGTGTCATTGTGTGGACTGTTTGCAAACTCGAAATCCTGCTTCAGCCTCTCCAGTAGCTGGGATTAGAGATGTACATCTATATAAATTTTTTTGGCTCATTTTATTGCTTAGGACCTTTAGTACAATAATGAGAATGGTAAGAGTTGAAATTCCTTCCTTGCTTCCAGTCTTAGGAGTGAACTGCTCAGTCTTTAAGGGTCTGGATTTACTGGCACACCTTACAGAAAAGCTGATGTTGAGGGTACTACTGGTCTGTGCCAGTGTTTAGAACTGTTCTTTACAGAAGAAGAATTAATTGCAAAAATCATTGCTGAAGTGAATACCTGAGTTGCTTTTTTGGCTTCAAAGCTACCTGGACTGAAAGTTTTTTCACAAGTGGATAAATGGAAAAACATTGACAATGATGAACTCAGGGTTTTTTTTTTTTTCCAGTAAAGTGACTATGAGTTGTTGTTGAGAAACCTGAGCTGGAGATGTTTTGGTCAACAAGGCAGTTCTGGATGCACCTTACCTCAGGCAAATCGTGACTGGTGGAAGACTTACTTTTTATTCAGTGCCTGCATTTTGTCAAAAGATCTTCCATGTCCATTGGTCACAGACTCACATTTCATTCTAAAAGAACAAATCTGAGTTTGACTTCTTATAAGTAACTTTTCAGCTATATGTGCACCAAACAGAAGCATCAAAGTCAGTGAGTTCTGGTGCTTTCCAAATTGCAGTTAGCTCTGCAGCAGTACATCTGGATGAAAAGAGCGCAGGTTAGTCCCAAGCCGCATGTACTCTGTGAAAGTCAGTCTCGTTACACTGGAATGAATTTGATCACACAGGGCCCAGTAGGATTTTGAGAGATTCAGCTTGTGGTCTGAAATCATCATGCATATTTTTTTTTAACCTTGGTGAATGAGCTTCCTGGTCAAGGATACTATGTCTTCCTTCACATATCCTATGCTTTTCAGAGCATTACATCGAAACAGAACTGATGCAGTAGGGACAGTTGGTTTGAATAAACAATAGTTGACAAATGATCTGAAAGAAAGTATAGCAAAGGGGGCAGCTGTAGTCAGATTTGGTGGCGAATTTATGACATTGAAATGGTGTGTTAGGAAGGAGATGGCAATATTATCAGAATTCCACAGTGATGCTGTGATTGAAGTAGACAGAAATGAAAAAAAAACAGCTGTGTGTCATTGTGGATTGTAACAAGCCTGTGACAGCAGTGGACTTGGTTAATGAAAGCCTAAAGTTTGGTCTGAGAAATTCTTTCCCCACTGCCTGAGCATTATGTTGTTGAACTCCCACATCTCATTCAAGGACAATCCTTCGCACACAATCAGCCTTGTAAACTTGAGACTGAAGCTGATAGCAAGGGTGCTGGAAAGGCTTCAGACACTGTGGCAGCGATGTCTTTGAGTTTTTGGTGCTCGAATGATACCAAACCTCTTTGCATGTCTGCAAGACATTTGCCTGAAAGCACGCCACCAGCATCAGAAGAATAGAGCCCCCTTAGTTGCTACAAAGTATTTCCTGTGTCATGACAAGGATGGCAGTAAGATCTGGAGAGAAATTCTGTGTTTTTCTGCAGAATGTGATGTTTCACTTTGTGTTGTTCTGTGCTTTGAAGTCTACACATGTGTAAAATTAATGATCAGTCATCATACACATTTCTGTCACATTAGAGACAAGTTCTGTTTAGACATAGGTTTTTATATTTTATTTTCACACTGAAAACCAGTCAGTTTGCTTCTGCCTGAAAGAACATTTTAAAATTGAATGTATGCTGGCCCTGAGCTATACATTAATTTTTTTCTAAATGGAAAATAGGTTAAAGAAAATTATTATGAAAGGATGCTAAAATCTGCTGAAGGTTTTTCTGTATCTGTTGAGGTAACAAATTTCCCTTCCTTTTTAATCTTTTGATAATGATGAATTACAGTGATTAATTCTCAATTATTGAAGTACTCTTATTTGGTTATCCAATTTTTTTCTGTGTATTACTGTCTTTGATTGGTTATGGTTGAAGATTTTTTCCATCTAGCCCAGGCTGGACTTGAACTTGCAACTCTTCTACCACCATGCCTGGCTATTCAAGATTCTTATGTGTGTGTTGATTAAGGGATAGTGGTTCACAGTTTATTTTTTAAAAAACAATAATATCTTTGACTGATTTTTATATTAAGGTATATTTTTATATTCAGGTTGGCTTCATAGAATAAGTTGGGAATTGACCCCTGCACCTTGAATTTTGGAACAGTTAGTGCAGAATTGGTATTTCTTCATACCTAAATGAATTTGCCAAGTCCATCTTGGGCCTGGAAACTTTTTTCCCTTTTAGGTTTTAAGAGCAAAGTCAACTCAAATATGACCTTTGATGTCTCTCAAAGAATTGGCACATTTCATCCCAAGTGGGTGTATTGCTGGTTCGATTTCTCTATATTCTTACTGATCTTCTGATCAGTACTACTTGGTCTGTTGATGGCTGAGAGAGATGTGTTCAATTTTCATGAAGTAGTATGCACTTGTTGGTTTCTCCTTTTGGTTCTGTTGCCAAAGAACTTCCCTTATTCTGAAGCTCACTTAGTGGTTGTCTGCACATAAGAGATTCCTAGGTCTTTTTGATGAATTGACTCTTGGCATTACTTAACGTCCTATTTTATGTTTGGTACTGTTCGTTCTTCTGAAGTCTACTTTTAGAAAGTTTAAAAAATATTTCCATGGTAAAGTTGCCAAGAGTTGGAAACTCGTAGTTAATAATAATATTAAAAGTTATTTTGATTTGTGTAATTTTTTTAGGTTGGGACACTGAGATTTTGTGGAACAACTGAATTTGCAAGTGGTCAGTGGGCTGGCATTGAATTGGATGAGCCAGAAGGAAAAAACAATGGGAGTGTTGGAAAAGTCCAGTACTTTAAGTGTGCCCCCAAATATGGTAAGTTCAGTATTATTTAACTTGAGCATTAACTAAGAGTAATTAAATTTTACTCTTTTAATTGTTTTCTTTGGTGCTGGTGATCAAACCTGGGTGGTGTGCTGAGCCACACCACTATCCTCTTTTCTAGTTTTTTGAAATGAACCTGTTGTCCTGGTCACTGATGGAATAGATGAAGGAATATCGCTTTATGGAGGACTTTATAAAGATAGGAGACGATGTTTATCTAGTCTGATGAGAATGAAGAGGGTGATGGTGGTGCTCAGGAGAGAAAAAGCAGTCATGTATGGGTTGGCCTGGCAGTTGACGAGAAGCAGCTTGCCCTTCCTAAGAAGAGATACGGCAGGAGAGGAAGTGCTTCTCTTTAGACTGTTGCTTTTTTTTTTTTTTTTACCCACAAATGAGAAGTGAGGTTGTTAGTTGATGTTAGGGTAGGGAAGAGTGGTTGGGAGTTGGAGGAGGAGGTGTGAGGGACTCAGCTGGTGACAGGGGCTGTGCCTAGGTCTCGGTGGTATGGCTCATGGTCAAGTTGAGAGCCCTCCTGAGCACTGTGGTCATGACTGGAGAGTGAGTCCAGTGTGCTAGATGGGGTTGATTCTCCAGTCCTGTTAAGCCATTTGGGTACATTTGGTAATAGGTGCTGATGAAGTAGAGTCAGGTTTCCCGAGGGTTATTTTTGTTGGATAAACAGCAGAAGACAAAGGAGTTACGGATTTATTAAAGGAGTCATGGGACTGAGAATGACAAATTCTGCTAATTGAGCTGACCAGGGAGGAAAATGAGAATGTACTAGAATGATGGAATGTGGGAGGATGGTGGGATCCTTAGCTTCCATAGGGGTTGAGAAGCTGAGTGGTGAGCTGGAGTCCATGACCTGGAGTCATCAATGCTTCCAGTACAGATCTGGAGATGTAGAGATTTTGGTGAGCCTGGCTGGCAGAACTGGGTAGAGGTAAAGTTCATCTGAAGGAATGCACCCAAGATAGCCTGGGTGTTTCTAGGCATCAATGGCTGTCTCAGGCTAGGGTGGAAGTGACCATGCTGGAAGGACTGCAGGATAGGTGGGGAAGAGTCACTCAGCTGGGAAAGGTTCTTACTGGATGAGTAGAAGTGATTCTGACTTCCCTTGATAGCTTCCAGAAGAAGAGGTAGTGAGTGGCACTCATGGTGGGTACCTCAAATACGACCCCATCTATTTGTCTCTTACCTCTCCTTTCTTAAAAGAAGGAGAAATCAGGGTTCTGGAAATGGCTGTGATAGTAAACCTCATTTACCCTCTGATGGCAGACACTGGCAGTGATTGGGCAAATGGGGATGCTGTGTGGGGTGCACAGGAAGAAGGCCTTCAGGTTCTTGGAGAGGAGATCAAGAGGGCCGGCAGACAGAGAGGGGCTTGCTGGGTGGTAGGTGGGAAGTTGCGGTGGGAGATCTGGAAGGGAGGGAAGGAAGAGGCTTGGGTTAGTAGACCAGCCAAATGGAGTTAGAGAGCCATTGCTGGAGTCAGGCATCAGGCAGCAATAGGTAAATAGTGAGTGTGATAGGATTGTCTTGTATCTTTGGGAGGGATGTCAGTCCTTTGGATGGATCCTGGGCTTGTTTTTACCAGGTAGATGGTGATGATAGCAAGGAGGAAGATCTTATTAGCGGATCATGGAGCTGGAAGTGCGGAGGCTGCCCTCATTCTTACTGTGAGCAGGGTGGTGATGGGCGGAAAGTATCTCAGTAGGAGATAATTCTGGCAGTGGGCCTTCCTTAACATTTGTTTGTGGTGGGATCATGGCTGAGGAAAGGACTTCATTGTCTAGGAACCACAGAGCTCAAAAGTTATGAAGATAAAGTGCCTGCCTAGCAAGAGTAAGTCAAACACTAAGTACCGAGTTCGGTTCCCCAGCACCTCTTAAGGATGTAGTAGTGCATGCCTGTAACCTCAGCGCTCGGGAAGCTGAGGTAAGATTGCCGTGAGTCCAAGGCCAGCCTGGCCTTTATAGTGAGTTCAGGACCAGCCTGGATTACAGACCAAGACCTTGCCTTAAGAAAAAAGTTATGAAGAATTCAACCCTGATGTTTATTATAGACACGTTGTCCAATTTGTTACTTGCTTTTGAACTTTATAGTATTTGCGGATAATAAACTATATACAAGGAAGACTCATAAAAATACTTTTAATTCATAAATTTGCTTTTTTTGTCAGTTGAAACCGGCGAGTGCTGAGCTACATCCTCAGTGAGCCCTTTTTATTTTTTGAGACAGGATCTTGCTAAATTCCTGAGGGTGGTTTTGTGATGCTCTTCCCCTAGCTTCCCTAGTGGTGTGATTACAGGCACGTGCCCTTATGTCTGGTTTTTATAAATTCTTGTATTGACTTCATTCCTTGAAGTTATTCCTAATTTAAGAATTAGTATAAATTAAACATTCTGTTTCTTTGTTTTGGTTTTTCAACATGTAGTTATATAATCTATGTGGAAGTTACTGATTAGTGGTAAGAAGTTAAGACTTGCATTTTCCTCTGGTAGTTGATTTTAGCATCTGCCAAGCAGACTGAGAGCAAGATCAGAAACTTTTAGCAACATAGGGAAGATATATGTTAGGGAAATACTTAGATTTTTTTTGATAGGAAATGTGAACATTCAAAAATACCCATCATTTCAGGGAGAGAGGCATATATAACTTGAGAAGAATGGGATGTCTGCTCCCCTTAACATGCTGAGGCTGCCCAGGGCCAGACAGTATGTATTAGATTGCATGTACATTTGAGTGGTCCTTCCTAATGAACCGTCTCTGTACTCTGAGGCAGTCCTCCGAAGCTGTTGATACTCACGGTGGAGGGTAGGGGATTTTGGAGAATTGCCTGGAAAACCGGAAGACAATTTTTTTTTCTTCTGAACAAGTGTTTTTATTTTTCCTCTCTCCAACTAATGTTTTCTTTTTGGTTGGTACACTTCTTTTATTACAATTTAAGTTCTTAGAAAAGCTGTGTTTGCATGGTTGTTTTGTTCCATTTACCCATTAATTCTAACATATATTAAAATTTAACTGTAGAAATTTTATAATGAGTTTTAATTCTTGGACATAATATTATTTCTATGTCTTCTACTAATTATCAAATGTTTATAGTTTGACAAGTTAAATTGTATCGTAAGGCTTACCAAAAACAATGCTCTCCTTGGCTTACCCTTCCTGTCTTCTGAGTCTTGCTCATTTGAGGCCAGAACTTTCCCAAATTCTTTAACTATCACTTTTAATATTAATATTCCTGTTGGTGAATAATATTCCTGTTTTTTCCAGGTTTAGACATCTAATGACTTTGTATTGTAAAGAGAAAGATTAGTGCTCTTCCTCTACTAAGTCAGTTTACTTCTTGGTTGACTTGTTTTGGTTAAGCACATCCTTCCTGACAGAGGGCTCATGGAAGGAAAAATGTTCTATGAACCTTCATTAAAATATGTTTATTTCCGCACCCACACTTTATATGACAGTTTGAGGTCATGAAGAGTAGGTTGGAATACATATCTTTTGAGTATTTTGAAGGTGGTACTTCATTGTCTAGTTTGGCAAACTTTTTGTGTGAAGGGCAGATAGTAATTTGTGGGTGATACCGTCTCGAGGGTGACTACTCAGCTGTGCAGTTGTAATGAATAAGTAGCTATAAACAGTATATAAACAAATGGGTGTGGTCATGTGCCAGTGCAGCTTTACAGAACAGGCGGTATACAGGGTATGTCTCTTGGGCCATGCTTTGCCAGCTGTTTTCTTGGTCTTCCATTGTTGCTTTGTAGAGGTTTCTAACTCTCTGTCTTTTGTTGCTTACTTTTTCTTCCTCTTGGGAGTTCTGTCTTACTTAAGTATTCATTGCTGATATAAAATATCTGACAGTCACAATTTAAGGGAGGAAAGATTTATTTTAGCTCACAGTTTCGGAAGGTCCATTCATGGAAGCACATGGCATTGCTCGCAGCAGTGCAGACAGAAAACTACGTGAGGCTGGAGCGAGCTGATGTCTGCAGGCGAGGTTAGAGCTTTCCCAGGAAGAAGCTGCAACTATGCTTCTTTCTCATTCCTTTACTTAGTTCAAGCTGCCAGTTGGCCCCCCAATTTTTTTAGCTCTTGAAATCTATTTTCTTTAGAATATACAAATGTGACTTTGTATGCATGTTTAAGTATAATGATTTCCTTATAAATAATCTCATAAAATGGACTAGGTCAGATTTTTGTGTTCCAGAAAGATTGTGCAAATTTACCTTCCCAGAATACAGACTTTATCTGCAACTCCATGGACACCAGATATATATATATATGTCAACTTTACAATCCTTTCCCATTTTTTTTGGCCTTCCCACACCCTCCCCATCCCCTTAACTCTCACTATCACACCCATTTGGTTCTATAGAATGCCTGTATTCCAGGTTTCTCAAATCAGAGAAACCATCTGATATTGAATATTTAAATCTGCGTCTGACTCATTTCACTCAAATCACCACTCTTTAGCTAAGCTTCCCACCTCTAGAATGGGCTGCCATGGCCATATTTTGATGCCTCTTCTCTGAGTCTGCAGAGCCCTTTATTGGGATATCTGCCAAACATCAGTAATTAGTGAGAATGTGAATAAATAATTATGAAGGTTAAAAATTCTGAAATAACTAAGTATGCCATTGTATCTATTGCTTTAAGTGTAATATACTTATGTGATGTAGAGTTAAGTTCATTTAATGTAGCAATTCGATATACAATTAAATTCGGTTTTTATAGTACTTAACTTATTTGGTCTTCGTTGTAAGTTTATCCTAAGAAAACTGATGTAATAATGACCTCAACATCTTTTGAATGTACACACATTTACATTTCAGTACTCAGCTCAGGCATTTGAAATTTAACTTCTCTTTTTCTTTCTCACATTTTTTCACCTTATGAATTAGTGTTATTTTTCTTTTCTCATGTGGACTGGTGGGCGAGGCCACATTAAAGAATCTGAACAAAGATATAGTAAGATATAGAAAAGAACTTTTAGCAGATATAGTCAGGTTTTAAAATGTGTTTGCTAATATGAATACTTAGCAAGGGGAAACCTAGGAAAAGAATAGAAAATGAAGAGAAATCTCATAGGTAAGAGACCGAGAAAAGTACAAGCAAGTCTAAAAACGAAGAGGTAGGAAAACCAGAGTAAGGCGCGGAACCCAAGGGAGGAAGGAATTTTGGAATTTGAGAAAAAGTAACATAGTTGGCACTTCCTTAGCTGTAGACAACGCATGCACTCTCCTTGAGTCTTGAATATTTCTGCAAGTTTTTTTACATGCACACACACACACACACACACACACACAGCTAAAGAATGGAATATGCGTATTCATGACTTTATTTTTTCTTTTTAAATGTCTTAGGAAGATAAGGTTGATATTCGTAGTCTGTTTGGCTCTAATGTCTGTCCAAACTTACCATGCTAAGTATTTTATTACCCAGATAAACCCTTTCTGCTGGAGTTGTTTATACTGTCAGCTGCTACGGCTGATAGTCAGTCCTTCCTTTGTTCTTTGCCCTTGCACACTTCCCGTCTCCCACACAGGCAGTGTTGTTTGCCAGTGGCTGAGGGCTTGGGTTTTGGGATGATTATATTTAAAAAGAAAAGATTCATCTTCATTCTGTGAAAGGTACTATAGTCAGGTATCAACATTAGTAACAGTACAGACTGGAGCTGTACAGACCAGAGGAAAGAGAAGACATGAACATAAAAGTTTATAACGGCAAAAATAAGTCCTAAAGAGGCATAAAGTGTTGTGAAATAATAAGTCTTATACTATACAGTACATGGTTTGCCAGTAGCTTAGACGTCACAGAGAGTTCTTTTATCTTTAACTCGCTTCTCTTTCTCTGAGGTTCACTTCACATCTTATTATTATTATGTGTCTTTCGAGTGGCTCTTAAATTACTGGTTTTGCTGTTGGTCTTTATGACTAGACTGTGAGCTGTTTGAGGGCAAATGCTTTTTATTGCTATCTCATTACCGGGCATGGAGTAGGCACTAGAAATAGATTTATGTTACTCAACAGTTGTATGTTCCCCTTTATTTGAAATGCTTTTGTTTGACACTAACTAAAATTTTACCTTCTTCCTTAGGTATTTTTGTCCCTCTTTCAAAGATAAGTAAGGCCAAAGAACGAAGAAAGAATGTAATACATACACTTTCCACGAAAGCTGGGCCTCTCGTCAGATCCCAGAGGGCCAGTGTTACTCACGTCACCTCGAAAGTGAATTCTGGTAGGTAAAATCTGAAAGTTAGTGATGTCCGTAAGCACGTTTCGTTTATTGTGGGATCACCACTACTTAGACTCCTTTTCTCTTTTGTGAGCTAGTCATGAAACTTGAATTTAATAAAACCTATGTCTCTGTGTTTTAAAGCTTCCGTCATGATCAGTGACTACAGTTCCTAACAAGAATTGTTTCCAACTGTGCCCATCCCTTGTCTTTCCTACTGTGTCCATGCCTCTAATGCTGCAAAGCTGGATTTTGTACCACCAGTGAGTCTTTCTGAAATGCATCTGGCTTTGTCTTCCTTCCCTATTCAAGGGTGCTTAGTGCCCTCTTTTCTATCAGAACATGTCTTGGTAGGCAACTGGGTGCCCCTCGAGACCCTTATGCTTAGCGAGGTGAATCAGACCCGGGAACTTAAATATCACATGATTTTCTCTAAGGTGAGAAGCCCAAAGTAGAAGTAAGCAAGAGAGCCAAATAAAAGTGATGGTGGGAAGCAGGGAGGTAAACTTGGGACAGGGACAGGACGCGTGGGTGGTGGAGGGTGGGTGGAGAGTAGGGGAGGGAAAGTTGCGGAGAGGCTGTGTGTCTTCAGTTCCTCAGGTTGAGAGTAACTACGGTGCATTGCCAATATATACTCATAAAACAAATAATTTTTGCAGGCAAAAGTATTTCTTGGCTACCTAGCATGCTTCCTGTTCCTTCTTGGTTTGGAGTGGCTGCTCTGCTTCTGTCCTTGAACCTTTGTAGCTGAGCCTCTTTCCTGCCTTTGGCAGGCACGTGTTCCAGCTCCTCTTGGCTCCTTGGTTCCATGCTGTCCCTCTGGGTCTGCTAGCGTGCCGTCTGCCTCTTGTGGCACCTTATTGCTTTGTGGCACAGGGCAGTGCACCCGGGCCTTCACTTGGACCTGCATCTCCAACCTCTTTTTTAGGTTTCCCTTTGAGACAAGATCTCGCTAAGCTTCCGAGGCGGGACTTGAACTTGTCAGCCTCCCAGATGTGGAATTACAGGCATGCCGCTGCCCCGGCCACCCCGTCATTCTCTGCTTCCTTGCTCACATTTCTACCTTCATGGAAATGTCCCCTTCCAGTTCTCTTGACTCTTAACTCTAACTTTGTAACTATTTCATTGTCAGTTACACTGACTTTTGTTCACTGTTCTACTTGGACAGATACTTTTATTCTCAGCAGAATTTCAATTTTTTTTTTCCTTTTCTTTCTGTTTTTTTTTTTTTTTTTTGAGACAAGGTCTATAGTCCAGACTGGTCCTGAACTTCACTGGTGTAGTAGCCCAGGTTGGCCGTGGACTCTGGACAACCCACCTGCTTTATAGCCTCCTGAGTGCTGGGATTACAGGTGTGTGCCACCATACCCGGCTTTATGTGGTTCTGGGGAATTGAACTCAGGGCCTTGCGCTTGCTAGGCAAGTGCTTTAACTGCTGTGCCATTCCTCCAGTCCCCAGAATTTCAGATTTTAAGTGTATTTTGTGCTTTGTTTTGTCACTGTGGCACACAACACAAAATTGGTGTTTCTGAGATACTTGTTAATAGATCAGTAGCTGATTAGAAGGCTTTCTACCTGTATTATAAAAGGGCTGTGTTCAAAGACTCGATTGGCCTCTACTTTTTTTCAATGGGCTGTTTGAATATCTCTGTGTCAATATTTTACTTCATGATTACTGTAATTAAAAAAAATCTTGGTGTCAGTAGAGGAAATCTTCCTACCTTATTTTTGACGGCAGTCTCCTAATTTGGACCCTCATACAACATAATTCTTTATAAATTTTAGAGTATGCTATATCTTCTTTGAAAAGAATCTGTTGAAGTTTTAATTGATAAGCACATTTAAACCTGAACACAATTTGTAAAAAACTGACATATTTACAATAGTCCTTTAATTAGGTGCTTGGAATATTTTTCTATTTAATTATATGCTTAAAGATATCTCAGTATCATTGTACAATGTTTTCTATAGATGTTTTCTTCCTGATACACCTCTTCCTGGGTGCTTAATACTTTTAATGCTATTGTAGATGTTACATCCTTTTAACCTGAGACCTGGAAGTGCCTAGGTGATATGGACAGAAAGCCTTAAGAGAAATCCTCAGTTTAAAGTTGCAGGAACAGGGTCTCCTACTGGAGAGAATGTAGAAGAGGAAGTTGCCTTTTCCTTCCCTTCTCTTTCTCTTTCTTTTTCTTTCTCTTTTTGTCTCTCTTTTCTTTCTCTTATTTTTTTTTCCTTTCATTTTTCTCTTCTCTGCCACGTCAGCCCCTAGACAGCCTTGTATGGTTCACTAGCAGCAATGGGTGGGCAAGCGTCCAGAACCCCTGTCTCTAGAGGAAGAAACTGAGATCCCAAGAATGTGGAATCTCTCTTTGTTTTAAAAAACCCCTTGGCTCCAGATGCAGGATCAATCGCAAGTTATCCTGAAAGATAATAGGAAAACTGAATCTCAAAATGTTGGATATGAACTCCTCAGCCTGCTCCTGAGTTGGGCATGTGTGGATCTCGCCAAAGGCTTTGATCTTCTGGACAAACCATTGCGTAGGCCTAGACTGACTATTGGGTAGCAAGCATAGGAGATAGACACAAGTATCACTGCAAGAGCTTTGAAAATTCGGGTGCACAGAACCGCAGTGCCCAGGAGATGGGCAAAAACTTGTAGCTTGACCCTATCCAGGTTGATTGCCTGCTGAACAAATGAATTCATAAACAAAGCCATAGGGTTCAAACCAGACGCACTGTCCTATAATATATCCAGGACACTCAAAATTACTGAAAACACGAAAAATATGAAAACCTCTACATTTTATGAGGAGATGACATGGACATTGAACAAATAAAGACTTAAAATGTAAATGTGCTCTGAGGATTAAGAGAAAACACTCAAATGGTAAGTTTCAGCAGAGAAACAGAAAATATAAAAAAGAACTGATTGCTATGTGCATTTGTACACCTCTGCCCCCCCCCCCCCACACCATTATAAGCAAACCTGGCATAATCTGAGTGAAATCTATAGATTATGTCACTATCAATATCCTAATAGGGCAATTATACTATAGCTTTGTAAAATGTTACCCTTGAGGAAAATGGGGATCTTTTTACATTGCTTTTTACAACTTTAATTTTGCTTCTACTATTCTGATAAAAATTCAAATTAGAAATCAGAATGGATATTTTAGAACTAAAAACTAATTTTAAAAGTAAGTCCAGGTTGCCCTCTCCTTCCATGTGGGCTCCTTTGGTGCTGGTTCTCTTGCCCAGCTGGGCTGTGGCTTCTCCCTGGCTGTGCATTCAGCCTTTCCTTTTACCAGGTGTGTCTCACCTGCAACCCACGAGTTGGACCCACCTGGCTTGCTTGGATTGCATTGAGTGATGAGAAAGTGCCTTAGATCGTGTATAAAATATGCAGTATAGTTAATATGTGTAATAAAACTTAGCTTTTAAATTTTTTATTGCACAAATAATATCTAAATTGTGGAAGACACCAAAATACCCATCAGCAGATGACTGGTACCTAAATTATGGTATTTGTACATAATGGAATATTACTTGTCTATAAAGACGGGCAGCTTTGAGGCTTTTGTAGGTAAGTAGAGGCAACTGAGACCATTATGCTGAGTGCAGTGAGTCAGACACTAATGGTTAAATGTTGAATGGTTTCTCTAATATGAGAAACCCAGATTATAGTCATTTCATAGAACTAATGGGAAGAATAGTGGGGACTGGTGGGGGGCAGGAGAATGTGGGAGGGTCAAAAAAGAGAGGAAGGATTTGTAATTTTGAAATAGGTTTGTACACAAAATACAAAATACTCAACTTCAGTGTTAACATTATATATCACATATATACATATCAATAAAATAGGAAACTATTCTGTGTTATCACACACGTATGTCTAACTCGCAGAGCACAGTACACCTTGCTGTCAGAAATGCTGGGAAACTGGAGCTTTGCTCAGGTCAGTCCTCCTTTTCAAAGCCTGGCTGAGATATTATCCACAGAAGAGTTTCTGTCTACTTATCTTTTTTTTTTTTTTCTTCAGTGTAGAGAATCGAACTCAGAGCTTTGCAAATGTCAGGCATGCTTTACCACGGAGCACGCTGCAGCCCACGTTCCAGCTTCTCTACTGCCCTTCTGAGATTTCCTTTCACCTGGCTGTCCAACGTACTTCTTCTTTGTCCCAGAACAACTTCCTTTTAGCCAAGCTGGTCTTTGTTCTCTGTGTGTTTCTGTTAGTGTCTTTTTGTCTGTCCAGCTGAGTACTATACCTTTAGTATTTGGGGAAGAAATCTGACTTATTCCTCAAGACCCATCTCCGAATGTAATCTTGATGAGGCCTTGATCTGTCTTTGCAGCCACTTAATCTTTGTCTTCTCCTATGCTAGTGTTTTTATTAAAAATGCCCCCAATTTTAGTTATTGATGTTCGTGTCTTTGTACCATACTGAAAGAAAAAGTTTCTGCTTAGGACAAGGACTGTGTTTCTGTTTTTGACACAGTCTCAAGCAGTTTGCTACCTGAAATGCATCATAAGTGAATAGAATTGGAAAGGTACCTGATGAACCTTAAAATTGGGTGTTGTCCTTTTAGCAGCTTACTTAGTTGTGTACACTTGAAACAGAAGTCTTAATAGTCAGGCTACTATTCAAGAGCTTTTTTTTTTTTTTTCCTTCCCTAAGTGAAGGTTTTGTGGAAGTTGGCATGGTGGAGTGGTGTCATTTTCTGAAAACAAACAACAAAACCGAGATCAAAAAGTGATATGTGTGCTATGGGCACTCGTTTCTCAAGTTGTATGTAATATGTAAATTAATCTGTAATGCATACATATATAAAAATATCAGGGGCAGAAAGCACAGATTTTTAAAATACTCTCTGAACTCTCACTTAAGTGAAATCGTTTGCCACAATCATTATAAAAAAAAATTCATCGCCTACATAGAAAACTGACCATAATGAATTTGTGCGCACATTTCAGTGAAATTGCATAGGTTGCCACGCCTAGTGAGCGCCTAGCATCTGTACCTCAGGTGGGATAGGTTAGCTGTCCCTGGCAGTGTGGTGCAGACAGGCTAAACGATGCATTAAGAATGAAACAGCCAGGGTGGTGGTGCATGCCTGTAATCCCAGCTTCTCAAGAGGTAGAGGCAGAAGGATCACAAGTTTAAGAACATTTTGGCTCACAAGGTGAGATCCCGTGTCAAAGAATCGCAAGGGCTGCAGATGTAGTTCCGTGGTAGAGTGCCCTCGACTGGAACAGTGAAACAAGCACCTGTAAGTCAGACGTTTCATACTTACAAATTCCTAGTAGATTAAGGTAAATTTGGAATTTTCATTCTTCAGGAAATATTTCATTAGTGCACGTTAGTAATACAGAATGATGGGTTTTGTTTGACATATCGGCACATGCATATAATGTGCCTGGATTATTTTTACTCCCTACTGCCTCTCCGACTTCCTTCTCTTGTCCCCTCCTCCCCCTTCTTTATCTCTAATAATTTCCTTCTCCTTTCCTGTCACTTCTGCCTGCAGTCCTTTTTTGATTTCTTATATAAGAGAAAATATGTACTATTTAACTTTCTCTGTTTGACTTACGATGGTCTCCATGTCCGTCCATTTCCTTGCCAATGAGATGATTTCATTCTTTTTTAGGCTGACTTTATTGTGTGCATATACTAATACTTTCTTTATCTGTTCATCCATTTCTCCGTTGTTGGGTACCTAGGCTCTTTTCTGTTGCTTAGTTGGTGTGAATTGTGCTGCGTAAACCTGGGGATTTAGGTATCTCTGTAGTCTTCTGACTTTAATTTTGTTTACCTGTTTTTCTCTTTCTCCTCTCTATTTCTCTTTCTTTCTCTCTCTCTTTCTCTTCTGTCCCTCTTTTTAAAAAATTTTCTTTGCAGTGCTGGGATGAACCTGGACCTCCAGTATGCTAGGCAGCGACTATGCCACTGAACTACACTCCCAGCCTTTACTTTCTCTTTTAGATAGTGAAATTCTGGTTCCTTCTATCTGTGAAATTATTGTATAACATGTAGATAATATTTAGATAAAGAGAGATGGATGTACTTTTAAAAAGCACATTTTTCCTCTTAAAATTCACTCATGGGAAGTATTTGGTTTCTTTGTCCTAGGATTGGTGACATCAAAGAAAGATAGTACTTCCAGGTCAACGCTTTCCTTGCCTCCTAGTGAAGACCTGAAAACTGTAGCAGAGAAAGATGGTAATGTGATTTATAGCATCTGTTTCTCAAAATTTAACTTCCTGGTGGAATTTTAAAGTAATATAATCAAAAACAGTTTATAGGGCTTAGGTTGCAAAGTTGACAAGGGAAAATCATGGTGAAAATTACCTTTGAAAATCTGCTGAGCAGATCACACGTAAGTTATATACTTAGAAAATAAAATCCTGTGTTGTGTTTCTTACATACATTTAGAAAATGCTTCTGAGCAAGATGATGAGAAGAAATAAAAGGCAGTATCATGGTGTGGATAGGGTGACAGATGTTGAAGCCACCTCAGCTGCCAAATCGTCAGGTGGACCCAGCTTGAGTAGTCCCGCTTTCCTCAGACTTAATGCAGAGCTTGTCATTTTAAACATATTAGTGACTTGTTTTGTATAAATAAGTGGGACTCTGCAAAGGTGTGAGGTGGGGAATGGTGGGTCATGTTTTTAAAGATTGTGATCTTAGGGTGAGAATCCTTGAAACTCTCAAGTGTGTTATAAAATCTTTTGTGTATAAATAGCAGTATGTGGATAAGACCAGGCATGTAATTGGACGGTAATCTCCAGTTGAGGCAAGCTAAATGTCCTGTTTCAGAAGGGTGTCGCGGGAAAACCTTCCAGTTGGCCCACTCCTTTCTTTCCCCCTTCACACTTTAATGTTAGTTTCTCACCTTCTCTGTTCAGTCGCGCTGTGTGGATCCCTGAGCAGCTCCTCCTCCACGTCGTCTTTAGAGCACAAACCGAGCCAGCCCAAGAAACCAACAAGCAGCAGTAGCAAGAAGACCATGAGCAAAAGCTCTTCTCTGTCATCCAGAGCCAGTGCTGGTATCTATGGCTTTTTCAACCAGGCTTTCTTGATGTTTTTTATCTTGGTTTGTTTGTAAGTAGATTTGCTCTTTTTAAATGTGTAGAAGGAACCCTTTACGTCAGTTAGATTGTACTACTTGCTATCTTAATCTTCCTTCCCTCCCTGCAACCTTAAGCCAAGTCTCTGCTTTTGCTGTTGGATATTAGATACTGTGTTTATTTCCATTTAACTGATTCTTAGTGTTTCCATCCTGTCTGGATTTTGTTCTCGCATGTTAGATTTTTCACCATGCCGCTGTGTCGTCTTCACATTAAAAAGCATATATTCTGTTTTTATTCAAGCCATTGTGCAAAATTGTGTAGGAGAGCGCCAGAGGGTCCCTTTCCAGGATGACAGTGACAGCCTGTCCTCATGGGCTTTGTATTTGGCTCTGGGTCCTGCATAGTCCTCCACAGTCCACCTTTCTTTTGCTGCTTATGGAGAGACTCAAGATACTTTGTTAGACTTGTTGAAAATGACATGAAGATTGTCTATTGCAATGTACTTATTGCTTTAAATAGTAAATTTGTTCAGAAAAGACATAAGACCGTTTTGCCCTAAACTATTCTTAATGACTTCCATAATTACGAGATTCTTTTTCTAATACCTTTGATATTTGTACTGAAATAATCATTATAAAAATGTTCATGATGTTGTTTTTCTCTTTAGAATACAGTAATGATGGGGGGGGAGGGGAACCCTCAAGCAGTCACACTGACATAATAAAACTTAAAGTCGTGACTGGAAAAGTCGGGAGCCTGGACATTTTGCTTGGGGTTGTTTACAATAATTGTTCTCTTGCATGACCCTTCCTACCAATTTTTTTTGGAAATCTGCTTGATTTAAAAATTTTACGGGAGTATGGAATTATATTTTTGTTAAAAGAAACTTTTAACAAAAAGTAATTCTAGCATTTTAATATTAATTTCTTAAAGAATAAATTTGAGGGTTTCTTAGACTTAATAGCGAAGATGATGTTGGTTCTTAAAGAAAAGATCTTTCAAGATGGGTGATGACTAGAGAATGGGAGATGTGGAAGAGAAAGTCTGTGTTTGTAACCCTAGAAAATAATTTCTCTAAGATATTTTTCAAGGGCTGGAGGAATAGATTCTCCAGCACTGTGTGAGTTGGTGGTGGTGGTGCACACCTATAATCCCAGCACTTGGAAGGCTGAGGCAGGAGAATTGTTATGTGCGTAAGGCCAGCCTGGGCTACCGTGAGTTCAGGACCAGACTGAACTACAGAGTGAGACCCTGCTTCAAAAAAAAAAAAATTTTTTTTTTCCAGGAGTGAGTGGTTACAACATTTTCTCTATAGACATTTTGTAGTTGATGAGAATATAAACAACAGAAAGTGGATAGGGAAAGACAAGATAGGCTGAAGAATTAGAGGAACAGAAAGAAAGAAAGAGGCAGGTGGCTAGGAGAGGGGAGGGAGCAAGTCTATGTTGGGGCCTCTGTCTCGTGAATCCCAGTGCTGGGCTTCCCATCTTGGACCTGGTCCACAGGAACCCAGGGACAGACCTGAAGGTTCCTGAACACAGGGTCATGGTGTTAATTTGGCAGTGCTACTAGTGGGCTCTGAACAGAGTGTCTTAGTTAAGTTCTGAATTTGTGTCTTATTTATCACTACAATTTTTATTAAAGGTACCTTGCAAGCTATAAAATGCTATAGAACATTATTATTCAGAGGGCCTAGGACTTTTCAGTATCGGATTTTATCGAGACCCTCCTTCCCCATGACGTGTGTTCTTGTCCCTTGGCACAGTACAACTTACCTTCCCTCCCGGCCTTCATTTAGGGTTCTCTGGGCCATCTCAGATGGTGTCTTTTCAGCTCTGTTTATGACATAATGGGACAAGGCCTGGGGGCTCAACTCTTCCCTTTGGGCTGTTGTATTTGACCAGCATTTGAGACAGTGTTTCTCTAGGACTTCTATAGTATATTTTAGAGTTTAGCTGTGAACCAGGCTGAGAGGGGAACAACTTTGTTCTCAATTAGGAAACCAGTGTGTGTTCATTTGGGCTCATTATAGGTTATCCACAATGCTGGGGATCGTGAGCATGTTAGATTTGGAGATCTGGGGAGGAACTCTGGAGTACTTGCCTACGTGTCACTGGCAGAACATCTCCTCCAAAAATGAAATCTGCATGCCTCAGAATCTGAAGGTCTTTGGAACACTGGCACTCTATCTGAACGTTAATTGGCTCATTAGTGTTGTAGGAATTTCAGGTTCTGAAGCGTTTTACGTTTTGGGTTTTCAAGTTAGAGCTTGCTCGACAGCTCTGCCTTCAAGTCATGCTCCTACATGTATCGTTTTTACTGAGTCTGGGTGAGCTAAGAAATCTTAGCATCTTCCTGGACTAGGGATTGGCGTACTCTAGGCCACTCGCCAGGTCTCACCTACTGCCAGGTGTTGTGAAAGAAGTTTGGTTGGAGCCTTCTTGTGTGCATTCTTTTATTGTCTATATCCGCTTTTATGCTTCAATATCGGAGTTGAGTCATGATGGAGACTGTATTGCTTTAAAGCCCAAGTATTTTATTATCAGTTTTCCTCATAAAAAGTATGCTAACCTTTTTCTAGTACAGTATATACTAGGCAATCCTGAAAGACAGGGTTTTTTTTTTTTTTTTTTTTTTTTAAACCAGAAATCAGGCTATGTGGCCTTCTCCCACTGATGCTTTTCTCGGAAGTCCTTCACATCTCCTCGACGTGCCATGGTCTTTCATTTACAACATAACTGTAGATGACATGTTGTGAAGGGCATCAAGTAGCAAAATGTCCACCTCGCTAGCTAAAGTTCTTGGTGATTTTTTGACTAATACGCTTTCTGAGTTTATTTTCTTTTCCTCTTTCCCTGTGGTTTCCCTGCCTCCCACCCACCCAAACAGGTTTGAATTCTTCAGCAACGTCTATAGCAAATAGCACCCGTGGGAAAGGAGAACTACAGCTTGGAGACAGAGTGTTGGTGGTAGGCCAGAGAATTGGTACCATTAGGTTCTTTGGGACCACGAACTTTGCTCCAGGTAACTCATCTGAATATTTTTCCTTCATTTTGAATTCTTTAGAATCCAAAGGTTGAAATTTTTGCTTGTAAATGAAATTTAGTCAGAGAATTTTTTGTTTGTTTGTTTGAGATAGAGTCTTGCTCAGTAGTCCAGAATGGTCCCCGACTCACTCTGTAGCTCAGGTGAGCTTGAACTCATGGCAGTCCTTCTGCCTCAGCCTTCTGGGTGCTGGGATTAGAGGTGTGCACCATCATGCCCAGCTATTACATGGTGCCTGGGAATCCAACCCAGGTCCTTGTGCTTCCTAGGTAAGCACTCTCATCTCTGTGTTATACCCCTAGCCCCAGAGAATCCTTGATTGACAGTTCTTGTGGATGATAGTAATGGCATAGAAAATGTGAAAGCTTTATACAAACTCGGACCGATGTCCATAATGAATCTTGCCAGTTGTGTTTTTCATTTGTCTAATGTTAAAATTATTTGTTACTTCCCAAGTTTATTCTGGTTGCAGGGTGTACTAGATGATAGGGAAAATGTTTCAGGATTAGTTCTTTTCCAAGGATAAACCATAAAATGAGTAGGTAATGAGGTATTGTAACTTCTGTTAGGTGAGTCGGAGAGAAAAGTAAAGAAAAATAACACAGCTCTGTGTACTCTGGGACCTTAAAAACACATTGTTGTGTTTACATGCTAATTCCAGTTTATACTTCATGTTTCCAAAACTCAAGACTGATTTTTGTGTGTGTGTGTGTTTTCCATGATTACAATTTTAAATAGTGGTCAATTGAACAGAATTGTGTTTGTATGTTTTAAATAGCAATACGCTATTTTAACACATGGTGGCATTGTAGCATTTTAGGAAAAGGTTACCCAGACAGTTGATTAAAAAACAACTTCATAGTGCAGCGTCCCAGGCAGAATCATGCAGGATCTGAGATGTTGCCCTGTTTACAGTTAGCAAACTAGCCTGCCACATTTTACAGATGTTGGTGGAAGATGTAGGAATCTAACTCACACTAATACCAGTAGCCTGAGTATTAGCATTCCTGTTCCCTGGGTCTTGGCTCCCATAGAGAGGGTCAGATGACAGCTGCACACCCAGCAGTTCATGCTCCAGAGGGGACCCAGAGGCTGAGGAAGTCAGAACCTTAGGGTTCAGGATGCTTGCATTCTGTTCTGGAGGGTGGCGCTGTCTCTGCCCTCCAAGTGTGTCCTGTAGACGTCCATGGAAATATAATCTAGAGCAAAGGCAGTTGGTGCCTTTGCCTGTAGGATGTGCTGACGTAGGAGAGAGCTGTGGCGAATTCCCTCACACACGCTCTGGTTCATTAACACTGCTTTTAATTACATACCAATGAATTGATAGGAGATGGCTTACACATTGTATAGTTCACAACTCCCCTGACCCTCCATGTACTTACTGAGATTATTTACTATGTATTCAGCATAGTTCTCAGAAATGGAAGGAGCCCACAGGTATGTTATTTTTCCTTAATCGCCTTGTATCTCTTGAGTTCCCTCTCTGACTATCTTTAAAAAGTCTTGATTTGGTTCTTGGGACACAGACCATTATTTTAGGTCGACTTTAATTTTTAAAATTCCTAATGTGACAGATTTAGCAATTTGGGAAGTAATAAACATTCATAAAAAAAGGTTGGAAGCTTGTGTTAAAGCCATTCTGGCCTTTAAAGAAGTGTAGCACACTTGGAAGGCTGAGGCAGAGGATTGCCATGAGTTCAAGGCCAGCCTGGGCTATATAGTGAGTGAATTTGGGATCAGCCTGGACTACAGAAAAAGACCCTGTTTAAAAAAAAAAGTGGTATTAAAGGGTTTTTATAGCATCAAGATTTAGATGAATCATTTTGGCAGAGCAGTGGGAATACCAGATTTTTTTTTTTCTAAATCATGAGCTCTAGGCTGGAAGGAACTCATGTTTAGTTTCCTAGTCATTTCTACCAGTGCCGTCTTGAAGAGAAAGTTAATATTTAAGTGGGAAATCTCCTTACATCACAGGGTGAAGTATCTGTCACTAACACTTAGTATCATGTATATATTTTTACTGTATGTGTATTACACATTTTAAGAAGTATATGGTAAATATGCAGCAGCAATAACTGCATTACAGTGGAAAATGCAATGACATAGGAAAACACGAAAGGCGTGGGAAGTAAAACAAAACAGTGTAACTGTGATGTTCAGAGAAACAGTATTGACAAGATCCCCAGCTTTGGGAGATTTAGACATGAGAGTTAGCATGGCCGGCGGCTAGGCTTGCGATGTTACTTACACGCTGTGTAGTCTTTGCAACCCAAACTCAAATCTGGCAAAAGGGCCCTGATATCTTTTTTTGAGCATAAGGGGAAAAAATTAAGAACTTGTTAGGTTGACTTTTTAGAGGGCCTAAAATTTCAGAACTAATATTATGATTTTTTTTTGTATTTTTACACTCTGCAATCAGTTTCCTGACGATTCTTATGTTTTTAAATTTGAAATTGATACTAAGTACCAAATACAATTACTACTGTACTCTCTTCAAGTCAGAAATGAGTAGAGTGGTCAGCAGTTAACTGGTCTCCAGTGTCCTCACCTGGGGGTCTTGGCTGTAGGAGTGTGTCCATTTCCCTTTATGTTGGTAGAAACGAAGTTTACAAGAGTAACTCTGTTGCCTCAGTTATAGGCTCTATAGGACAGGAGATCATGTCACTTTCCTCAGGGTAAGCCTGTTCAAAAGGAAGATTCTTGCTTTTAGCTAACCTAAATCTTTTCATGTAGGTTACAAATCATTTTTCCTTCTATCTTGTGATGGGGAGGAAAAAAAAGAGCCGGTAATGTTTTCCACATTCATTCGTCCTGTTGTTACTTAAGGACTATCTGTAATGTTTCAAAACTGGGAGAGTGAAGTGAATGAAAACTGCTGGTTCATTTTACGACTTACATATTTCCATATTACATCACATTTCCCTCATTGAAACAGTATTCAAGAGCCAAGGGGGAGTTTCTTTTTGATTGTAGTTTTAAGATATATTTTGGTTGTACTCTACTTGCATAATAGTCAACCCTTGGCAAATCTATGTTGATGCATATAATTTTTCTCCCTTGATGTACTGCTCTGCAATTATGCTGGTGAAATGTTTCTCCCTGTTTTTCAAATTTTCAAGTTTTACTTTATAATTTTGTCATTTGGAAGCTTAACGATCATGATGATCTTTCATCATTTTGGTCATTTGTGGAAACATTAAGCCATCTCGACTTCGGGTTCATGTCATACTGATGGCGGAAGGATGCTGACGGAAGTGCCAGTGCTTTAAAATGCGATGCTCCTGTTCCAGGGTATTGGTACGGTGTAGAGCTCGAGAAACCCCATGGCAAGAATGATGGCTCAGTTGGAGGCGTACAGTATTTCAGTTGTTCTCCAAGATATGGAATATTTGCTCCCCCATCCAGGGTGCAGAGGTGAGAAAATGTAATTTATGTTCAGTCACAATTTTTTCTCTGTAATTTGCAGTGGCACACCGAGATCCTAGTTGTATCTGGTTGATACTCAGCGACTGCAGCTCACGCCTTCTTTCAGAGGGTTAACCAACCACCTTCCCCAGAGAAGGGGCTCATGGAAAGCTAAATTTGCCTTGCAGAGGATTTGCAATTTTAAAATCCTCCTTTCTTCCTCATTTGCAAACCCTATGAGTATGTGTAGGCTATTAGGAGTGGCGTTTGCAGCTAAGAACAGCGAGAGCAACGAGCTTAATCTGTCATGCAAACAAAAGTAAAAATGCTCTCTGATTGCTACAGTCACATCCTAACTACATTAAATTTCCTGCCAGCAGGCACCCATTCATTCTCCTACAAACCTAATGGAACCAAAATGGCTTTTTTCCTCTGATTTCTTTAGTTTTCAAAAATAGATAGGCCGTAGATCTTTGGGGGAAGTGAAGTTTCAAGGATTTATGTGTAATAAACCTCCTTGGTGTCTCTGTAAGATAGCACGCTTGTGTACCATCTAGTTTTGGTTTTAAAAGCAAGTTAGCCAGCGACAAGTTCTCATGAAAATCCAGGTGAAGTGTGCTGGAGGCGGCGGCGTGGGATGCTTTTCAGGCGCTGCGGATCATGGGGGAAATTGTATCCATGAGACCAGGCCTGGTCCCAGCCAGGAGTCACAGCAGGCTCCCTAACAATGGGATATTGTGACTGCTTCCAGGCTAATTAGTTTTTTTTTCCCTTACGTATCCCTTTTCTTCCTCGGTTTATTTTTCTTATGGAATACTTACATATATTTTTATATTAAGTTCCTTCTCTTAAGATCTATTTGGTGTCATTGTTTACTTCTACATGATAGAGTGTTCTGTGTGCAGTGCTTTACTTAAATATTCCACTTGGTCCTAAAAAGTGTTTAGTCAGGTAAGCTGCAAAGTCAGTGTAGCTCTTACAAGCATATATAAAGTGTGTCATGAGTGGCAGGCTTTCCAGTGAGCACCTTGAGTGCCTATCTCTGGACTCCCCAAGGGAGTTGTGAACTGTTATGATGATTCCCATTTTGCATGTGAAGAAACATGCTTCAAGAAAGAAGTTAGCTAAAGTCGTATGGGTAGTTAATGGAGTGGCTGGAATCAGTACAAGTTTGTCGTTTTTTTCCCCCTAAACTTTTACTCGCTGTATGCCCTTTTAATTTATAAATGACAAATGGAGATGGTAAATAAATATAGCATTAATAATAAACAGCACACATTAGGGGGAAATTTACAAACTGTATTCATTACTGTCCCTAAGTTAATGGTTCACCTGTCTCTGCCCCCATGGACCAGGCACTGTAAGTATCCCTGTTTCCCTGGTGAGGACAGTCGGTCCAGAGACGTAAAGCAGCAGCAGGCTGTGCACCGTCCACCATCACCCTGGAACACGGAGCCGAACTCCCGAGACTCCCCTTGGGCCGGCGTCTGGTCAGTGATTGGCTGGGGCATCAAGTCCAGCTGAGTCACCATCGGTGCTGTGGTCACCTGGCACTTGGTGCATCACATTGGCACACACACAGCCACAGGCTCCTACAAGCTTTGCTTTTCTCCAAGTTACGAGGACTGGCATTTATGTTTGATGACCCGGAGTACACAGTTTGGCGTATTTTAGGCACTGTAAATATTGATCAGATCGATTCCCAGTTCAGTGTTTTCTCCGCTAGAACAGCCTTTCCCCCCTCCTTTTATTTTGCAAAGCCACATTCTTTCTTTCTCCTGGTGTTACCTAGTTTTCCCGGGCTTTGTTTGCGGAATGCGTGTTTTCCACTTTCAGGTGGCGCGTTTGAAAGCAGCCCCGTCTTAAAAGAAGCAGAGTTCTCGCTAAGTGAACTGCTATCTCAATACAGCTGTCTTCCTGTCAGCTTCTGATTGTCCCATTCATCATCATCAAATACTATTAAGTGTCTTTTAGCACTTTGTGCTGTGCTAGGCATTCTATGAGCAAATAAAACAGACATGGTCTCTGATTTGGAGGCGTTTCTAATCCAAATCGGATATGAGCTCTTTTAAAGACCCCCACTGATCTTCGAGTTGGAAGGATTTTAAGCTAGGGACTATGTGAAGACAGGCTCTGGCCGATGGTAACACTGTCACTATCTCACCTTGGGTCTTCCTCCTGGGTTTTGTTGCTGGCCTTGTATTTCCCCCCTGTCCATTTTTAAAGCATGTCTCTGTCCCAGAATCTTTGCACACATTGTTTTCTCTGCTTGGATGCTCTACTGTTACCCAGCTTCCACTAATTTGTTTTGGTTAACACATAAATCTGGGAGTATTTCTTCAGAGAAACTTTAAGAAAACTTACTAGCTCAAGTCTGATCTTGTCTCTCTCTTACGCCCGCCCCCCGGTCATCTTCAGCAGAACGCGGTGCTTGTTTCTTAGTTCTTACTGCCAGGCATTTATTCCTAATGAACTGATCGCCTCTGGTATGAAGTTCTTCTCGCCTGTCTCAGTTCTCAGCGTTCCTGCCCATCAGATCATGTTCTTTGTGTGCGTCAGTCACGGGTTGATTGCAGTGTGTTGTGTGGATATGAGAATGATGCAGGTAAATTGCGCAATGAGCGAGAGCTGCGGGATTCTTTGATGGGAATGAAGTGTGTTGGAGGAAGTGATTGACAAATTAAGGCCTTGCAGATTTAGGTCAGTAAGGAGTTGAAAGGAAATGAGGTTGTCAGGATTGTCCTTTTTTCAAACTAATGATTTGTATATCAAAAAATGAGAAGCCCGGTGGGAAGGTGACCTTTGTGATAGTGCCTAGAGTCAAATATGATGGGCTTTGGATGGTGTTAGCTCTACAGTTTTGACAAAAAAATCACTCACTTACTCAAACTTAGTATTTTTCTAAGAATTAGTGATATTTGCACAATTTTAGTTGAGCATTTTGTGAATGCAATATAAAATAGACTTTGAAATGTTCATACTTCTTAGTTTCACCTTTGAAGATAAAGTTTCAAAAGGGGACAGGTTCCTGTTTTAAGTGAATACGCTTTGAATTCCTTGAATTGACTTTTATTACTCATGTTAGATAGTCTGGTTATTGTCTGTCTTCCGTGCTCAAAGGAAACTTACTCCTGGCTCATCTGGTGCTCAATTAATGATGGTTGAATCAATGAAATAAATGAGGTTTGGTGTGGAAACCTCTGCTCAGAGCCGAGCCTCAGCCTGACACCGGCTAGTTCTGATGTGGGGACTTTGTTTATTTATTTGTAATGAGATGTGTTTGTTTTATTTATAGACTAACAGATTCCCAGGATACCCTTTCAGAAATTTCTTCAAACAAACAGAATCATTCTCATCCCGGTAAGATGATGCAATTTTATGTTCCTAAAAAACAGTCTTTAGCTTTCATTCATTGAAAGTGTTTTTTTATTGTGACGTATACATAGGTCTGCACAAGGGTATGTGCAATGTACTTGCTCAGTTCATATAATTACAAAGCAAATATCACAGGTGAAAAGGAGGGCTTCCTGTGTTACAGAAAACCCTGAACACCCACCTCCACTCATCGAGCTCTCGGCCATATGTCCCATCCTAAGGTTATGAGCTTTGGATTTTGTATTGATGATGACTTTGGTTTCATTCATATTTTATCAAATATGTCCATGTATTAAATGTTGTATGTAATTTTTGACTATGTGGTAATTATTGAAATACATGATTCCATTGAAATACATGTGTTCTGTACAGATGGCTATTTCGGTGATATCTTGCTTGTGTTTCTAACTATGCTATTGTCTGCAGAGACTGCAGTCCCTCTGGGGTTGCCGGCATGGATATCTGCATACTTACCCTTCCAGGGGAAGGCCAGCTGTTTGCAGTGGCCTCTCCCATCACCCATTGATGGAGTCTCTGTCTTTCAAATCGCTCATCTTGCTTGTCCTAGGAATCTGCCAGTCTGATGGGTTTTCATTTTATTTATTTATTTATTTAGAGGAAGGATGTGGCCTCAAACTCACAATCCTTCTGCTTCAGCCTTCTGCATAGGTTGAAATGCTATCTCATTGTGGCATTGATTTGCGTGTTTAGGGGCCATACATATCTCCTCTTTTATGAAGTACCTGTTCAGGTCTCTTGCCCATTTTTTGGGGGGTGGGTTTTAGCTTTATAGATTTCTTTGTATATTTTTTGTGTTAATATTTGTCAGTTTTATGTGTTACATATATCTTACGCAGTTAGTGACTTGTTTTTTTCTTCTTTCTTTGATGTCTTTTGATGTGCAGAGGTCTTTAACTTTTTATATAGTCATAAAAAGAGCAAAACATTTTGTGCCTGGCATTTTTGTCTTAAAAAACCTTTCTCTAAGACAGAAATCACAAATATATTTTCCTACATTGCTTTTGAAAATGTTTTATAGTTTTGTTTTTCACATTTACCTGGAATTGATTTTACATATGGCTGAGATCCAATTTAATTTTTTTCCCATATGGATCACCGTCTGTGAAAGTGTTATTTGTATAATGCCATCTTTAAATATTTTTGTTTGTTTTTTGAGACAGTGTCTCACTCTGTAGCCCAGGCTGCTTTGTAACTCACTATGTGGCCTAGGATGGCCTTGGACTAATGGCAGTCCTCCTTCCTCAGCCTCCCTTAGTGCTGGGATTACAGGTGTGTGCCACCACACCTGCTTTATGTTGTGCCGGGGAATCGAACTCAGGGCCTTGGGCTTGCACAGCAAGCGCTGTGCCTCTAGCCTCTTAAACATTTGTTGAGATTAACTTTATGATCTAGGTATTTTTACCATTCTAATAGATGTGTTGCTTTTATTTGAAATTCTCTAATGACGTACTACGTGTGTTGGTGCTGGGGCTGCTTTGGCTTTTCGATGGCCGTCTTCCTCTGGTGCCCTCACATGGTGTTTGCTTTTCTACTGTGTGTCTGTTTCCTAATCTCCTCTTCCGATAGAGCTACCTGTCTGTCACTTTGGATTAGGAGACACCCCATCGTCCTAGTTTAATTAGCTCCTTAAGACCTTGTCTGCAAGTTGGTCACACTTTGATGTACTAGAGGCAAGGACTTCCACATATGAATTTTGGGGGTACTCAATCTACTCCCCATCAGAGGCTATGCATCTTTTTATATGCTTATTTGCCGTCATTGTACCTTCTTTGGTGAGGTGCTTGTTCAGGCACTTACCCAGTTTAATTGTTTTTGTTATTGTTGAGTTCCTTCTATAGTATGTTTTGAATATTAGACTTTCTTCATTGTCTTAACAGTGTCTTTCACAGAGTAAAAGTTGTAATTTTTAATGAAGCCCGTGTTCATTTTCTTTCATGGGTTGTGCTTGGGTATCGTAGGTCATCAGACTCAAGTCATTCTGATTTCTACTTTCTTCTTGATGTTTTATATTTTGTATTTCACATTTCGATCTCTTATCCATTTTGAGTTAAATTTTGTGGAAAGCGTAGGGCCTGGGCCTAGGTTAGTATTTTTGCATGTGAATAGCCAATTATTCCAATATCATTAATTGAAAAGACTAACCTTTATCCATTGAATTGCCGTGGTCCTTTGTCAGAGAACAGTTGACTGTACTTTGTAGGTCTATTTGTGGCTCTCTGTTCTCTTCTTTTGGGTTTCTATTCTTTTGCCACACTGCCTTATTACTGTAGCCTTACTGTAATTCTTCAGACTGAATTGTGTCATTTCTTCGATTTTCTTCTCCTTTGACCCTGTGCTAGAGCCGTTTTCGTTTACATGTAAACTTTACAATGAGTTTGTTGAAATCCATGGAACAACTTGCTGGAATTTTGATTTGGGATTGTGTTGAAGGTATGGATTAGGTTGGGAAGACGTGACATCTTACTGTGTACATAGTCTATGAACATGGAGTAGCTCTCCATTTATGTACAGTAGTCTCCTCAGATGCACAGGCTCAGTTATGGCAAAATCAGTTACCTGTAGGGAACTGTGGTCTGAAAATACGAAAGGAGAAATTCCAGTAACTAAACAGTTGGTACGTTTTCAGTTGTGCACTATTTGGAGTTTTCTGAGAGTTGTGATGCAATGTTACGCTATCTTGCTCTGTCCCACCAAGGACATGAACTACCTCTGTCTACCTGCCAGTCACTTAGTAGCCCTCTAGGTTGTCACATGGACTGTTGCAGTGTTGCTTGTGTTCCAGTAACACTAATTTCACTTAATAGTGGCCCAAGAGTGCAATAATGGCAGTGCTGGCAATTTGGGTAAGGGAAAGAGGAAAGAAATACCTCCTGTAAATGAGAATATTAAAGTTTTATCTCCCGCGTGTGTGTGTGTGTAGGAAGAAACACACTATATGCAGTGTTTGGGTTCAGACCTGCCCATGGCTTCAGGCATCCACTGAAAGTTTTCCACCATGTCCCCTGAGGCCAAGAGGGGGCTAGTGTACATGTTCCCTGGTTTCTTTTGCCAGAATTTATAGTTTTTCCTCATTTGGGTCTTGTATATGTTAATTACCTTTATAACTGTATATTTAACTTACTTGGTATTATTATAAATGGTATTGCTCTCATAGTAATTTTTATCTAGTACCAGTTTCCTTCTGTTTAAGTACTTGTCTGATACATCTTTTTCTATCCATTGATTTGTGCCTGTGCTTTTAGACTATTTCCAGATAGAACATAGTTAGGTCTTACTTTTTAAAAAATAAAATTTGATAATCTTTGTCTTAATGTGAGAGTTTCACCCATTTGGATTTATCGTAAGTACTGCATATTAGTGATATTATTTATGCTATTTTATTTGATTTTTGTGGATGAATTTTTTGTACATAATAAATGATTTTCATTTTTTTTGTCTTGACTCTGGTTATATTCCTCCTCTCCCTTGTTTCCTTTTATAACCCTCTATTTGTGTATGAGCAGTGCTGTGAATGTACATTTTAGTATTTGCGATAGATAACAATGTGCATTGCAAAGTCTAAAGTTAATCATTCTTTTTTCCCCCATTTTATTGATATGTGTACGTGCAAAATTTAAGGTTTACAATGGAGTTGAGTCTTTTATGCACATATGTGTCTTGTCAAGGTGACAAGGGCTTTCCCACTTTCCTTTGTCCCTCCCTCTACCCTACCCGACCTCCCTGTTTCACTTTGTTTTTTGTCTTAAGTTCCATAGGAGTTGTGCTCTGGGACTCTTATATCAGAGAGACCATTCGATGTTTCACCTTCTGCTTCTGACTCACTTCACTAAGCATGGTGTTCTCAAGTTTCTTCCATTTGCCTGTAAAAGCCTCCACATTGATAATCATTCTTATCCTTCCCAAAATAATAGCAAATTCTTAGGATGGAGTTGTCTTGTTTTCATTTTATTTTCGCTATGTATTTGGCCTCATTATAATAGTTTTATTCAATACATAGTCATTATTTGACGTACTGTATCAGTCAGCTTTGCTGTTGCTAGGATGCCTTGTCTGATACGTGCAACTGGAAGGAGGAGAGGGTTAGTTGGCTCCTGGTGCAAGGGGTTTATTCATTGGCTGGCTGGCTTCAGAACGGAAACGCCATGATGGGTGGACATGACTGAGCAAAGCTGTTCAGCCTCTGGCATCCAGACAGCCAGGAGAGAGTGGGGAGTTGCTAGGGACAAGAGTAAAGTCCCAGACACTCCCTGGCTCCTCTGATTCTGCCCTACCAAAAAAGCACTTTGGCCTACAGATTGTGATTAATCTCTTGATGAGTACGTAAGACTTTTGGGACAGGTTTTAGATCCAAACCATGACACTTGTGTATGTACTAGTGTCTTTTTTTTTTTTTTTAATCCTCACAGCTACTACTGGGAATCTTCTTATTTTTATCTCGTGTGTACTCTCAGGCTTGTTCATCTTTTCTAATTAGATAATTTTACTGGGTGTTGATTTCCTATTGAAATATGCTGTGTGCCTGTGTGTTAATATCTTTCATTTTTTGCCTTCTTTCATTGTGACGAGAAATTAGCTGTGAGTCTAACCAATGCCTTATTACGGTGATTTACCTTTCTTTTTTCTTGTTGCTTTTAAGGGTCTCTGTTTCCTTTTGAGTTATAGTTTACCTATGATGTGTCTAGGTAGAAATTTCTTTTTATCCCACTTAGCATCCGGTGTCTTCCTAGATCTAACAGTTGGTACGTTTGATGAATTCTGTGATGTTCTTGTCCACGTTACATGGCCTGCTTCTGCTTTTTCTTAACAGCTCTTTCTGAAGCTCTGATTGGTTGCATGCTAGATTGTCGCATTTCCCTTCTCGGCCTCTCATGTGACTCGCACAACTTGTCCTTCGGGTCTGCATTCTGGTCATCTTCAGAGTTATCTTGGTTCCTGATTCTTTCTTTAGTTGTGTTTATTCTACTACAAAATTCAGCCACAAAGTTATAAATTAGTTTTTTTTCTCTTTGTAAATCTGCTTATAACTCACCATCACTGATTTCCGTATATTTTCAGTTCTTTTATATCTCGAAACATTTTAAATATTATCTTTCATTTTGTGTTGACTAATTCAGTTTCTGAAGTCTCTGTGAGTCTGATTCCACCCTGTATTTCTGTTGAGTCTGACTTATGGTGACTTCTTTCCTTGCAATCTTTGTAATTTATTATTGAGAGCTGCTTATCTTACTCAGCATTTTGTAGATGAGAATTCTTTGAGGCCTGGATTGATGCCTTCAGAGATTATATTTCCTCTGTCAGTCATCTGAAGTACTGCCAACCTGGGAATACTACGTGTTCTCTGAGATTTTTTAAAAAAATATTACGCAGAAAACATGAATTTGACTTGGGAGAAAATCTGCCTTCTACTGAGCATGAAGGTTGACCCAAGTCTCTTGCTTTTGTCTTCACTGAAATGATGTTTTGTTTGTTTCTCATTTAAGCTTACACTAAAGTGACTTCCTTTAGCGGAGTCTTCCGGGAGCAGCTCCATGGAGCGCGGTCTTGGCTGCTTTTCTCTCATTGCTGTGCTGCCCCGAAGGCAGCAGCCCAAGTTCCTACCATGACTGGAAGCCTGCGATGCCACATCACCTTGCATGGTTTCTCTGGTTTTTAGCCTCTTTGGAAGTAATGCCTTTTGTGTCAGCTCAGCAGTATTTTTTTAAAAGTTATTTTTGTATTAAATTAGATCTTTCTCCATTAAGAGATTCATTCAGCACACCTAGTTCTGCCACGACTACCAGCCCTGGAAATCCTATTGGTCTTAATAATTTACCTTCCATAAAATGTTCTTATTCCTTTTTTTTTTGTTTAAACTCTGATATATGGTGATGGCAACAGTCCTAAGTTCTGGAGCTTATTCTTCTGTGGTTTGTAGAGGGATTACCTTTCATGATGATGTTTTAAAAATATTTTATCCTTTTTTGTATGATCATCAAGATTGTAAGATTTAGATTTTAATGAAAGGAACCAGCTTTATTGATGTGCAATTCAGTTACAGTTCCAGGAAATTTTACAGCAAAGCCACCAGCAGTAATGTTAGAATTTCAATTTATTCCTTGATCAGGAAGATGAAGATAAAAATTTGTCAGGAAGTCTAGACGACGGTATGTTCTGTATTTTTGGTTTCTTTTTCCAAAGAAATATGGTGTATCATAGACCAGGGGTCCCCAGCCTCAGTCTGTGGCCCTGGAGCACCTACGCTGCCGGGATGGTGAGCGACAAGCGGAAGGTGAGCCGAGCGAAGCTCCGCCTCCTGTCAGTGGCGCCTGTTAGATTCCAGTGGTCAGCTGATCTCCTAGGAGGCGGAGCTGCGCTCCCCACCCGGTCCTGCTCTCCTTTTCAAAGCTATTCTCCCAACAATTTCTTGTACAACAAGTGTACCCCACACCCCACCCCCAACCCCGGGAGGACTATCTCTAACTAAACTGGTCCCTGGTGTCAGAAAGGTTGGGGAGGGATGAGGGTCACAGGATATTTTAGAATGAATTACAAAAAAGAACTTTAAATAAGGACTGAAAGTGTGTAATTCATTTTTCCTCTTCTAACCGTATGTTTCATATTTAGGTTTTAGGAGAAGTTTCAACACAAGTTCTGCTTCTTCCCCAAAAGAGATTAACAGGAGAAATGCTTTTGCCAAGTGAGTATTGAGAAGATTTAGAAAAATGCCTTTCCAGATGAATGTGGGGATTCAGTGAAGGAAGAAAAGTGGAATTTTGTACCGTGTACATTGCTTGGTAGAATTTGACACGTAAGAGAGAAGGTGTGATCAGTGGATTGAGTCCTTCCTCCCTCCTTTGCAAACTCAATTAAAAATGTTACAAGTGACAGAAGTAGTACACAGCATGTATTTTTTCTTCAAAGAGGTTAATACTTTTAATAAAAGTTGGAGGGATTTACGTTTCATGTTGTCATTGAGTAAGGTGGATTGATTATAAACTCTTTACTGAATTAATTGGAGATTTGAGTTAATAGGGTGAACAGCACATGAAAGAAGTGTAAGGTCTATTTGCATGCTGTTACTTTACAATCATTTTAGACGTAGAGACGCAGACGTAGGGGCACAGCGTGGTTGTTCCTGCGTGGGTAGCTCAGGGAGTGTTCTCACAGGGACTTGACTCCCATTATGTAAGGTCTCTCTGATTTTCAGGAAAAAAATTACACACCTTATTTTTCTCACATGATGATCTCTGCTTTCCTTTCTTTTTCTGCCTGCTTTACTGGTTGACCCAGCTGTTGCTTCCCCACTGTAGTTTTCTTCACGTGTAGAGGGGAGATTTCTTCCTGTTTCATGCTTACACTACACCTGCAGAGTCTTTCCTGTAGTTTGTAATATTTTACTGATTCTTGAACTCACGCTCTAAGGGCTAGCCTGCTGTTTGGCACGTCGTGGGCGCCAGTACCTGTGTGCACCTAGAGCCAGCCCTAGTCTGCCCCGGTGGCCCGTGTGCTTTGGAGTGAAGAAACACAGCCCTCACACCCGCTGCCACCCTACATTTCCCAGTTCTCTGACGTTTGAGCTTTGACATAACTTGAAACTAGAATCATTTTTATTAGAATGCTGTTTATGCACACAGTATTTTTAGAACAGAATCGATCTTTATTTAGGAACAAAGGACACAGGGATAAAAGTGCCCTTTATCTGGGAGGGGTCCAGAGTAGATTGGCCCCTAATTTTTCCCTTAAATTTACTTATTGTTTCTTCATTTATAAACTTTTACAAAAATTGTTTGTACAGTATTTGAAAATTTAAGGTAGACTAAATGCAGATAAAGCTCATCTATAAGCCTGTCATTGAAATAAGATTATTACTAATAGAATTTTGGTATATACTTTTACAACTTTATTTCTGTCGCTCTCTCTTGTGCTATGAGGATGGAACCCAGAGTCTTTACATCCTCAATTCTATATAATTTTTTTTTTTGATACGGGGCGTGCCCTTCTGGCTAGCCTTCCAGAGAGCTGAGATTATAGCATATGCCAGCACCCTTGTCTTTTTTTCAACTTTTTCGGTAATGCACGGTTCTGAATTTTTGAGCAAAGTTACATGAATTACACTCTATATATCCTTTAAAAAATTCTTACCCTTAATATATTATGAACATAATATCATGTTCTTTTGTATCTTTTCTCACTGTGATTTTTCCAGTGTACTTAATGACTGCATTCTGATATGGAAACTTTTATATTCTTATAAATAAAAATTTGATAGGAGATACCAAACTTTTGTTTTGTGGTAACTGAGAATTGGATCTAGGGCCTTTGTGCTAACCTACGTCTTCAGCCCTTTTAAAATTTTGAGGCAGGTCCTCACCGAGCTAATAATAAATTTCCCATTCTGGGCTTGAACTTGCATTCCTCTTGCCTTGGCCTGCCAGAGCTAGTTGGTCAACTTTTGGAATAGACCTCTCTCGCCTCTCTCTGTCTCCACTCTCTGTCTCTGTCTCTGCTAGGCCTTGCCCTGTGTATGTGTGTCTGAGATCAGATGAATACCCAGCTTGATTTTCTTTTAGTTATGTCTTTAACAAAATGATGCATTAGCTCTTAGAGATTATTCTGTTTTTGAGTTTTTGGAATTTTATATGGATAGTTAAGAATTATATTCATTTTTTCCCAATTAATTTTATAGCATCTCTCATTGTTTCCTCTTTATTACATTGAAATTTTACTTTTTTCATATGTAAATTATGTGTTTTTAATTTTTAAAGTATCCTTTATGTGTTACTTAAAATTACATTCTTGTACCAGAGCCACATTGTTTTAACTTTGTCACTAAAAATGATGGCAGTGTAAATTCTACCTTCCCTTCACTCTTCATTTCTCTTGATTGCTGTCCCCACGGTGGTGGTGAGTGAGAGCCGAGCCTGCCCTGTCCACTGCCTGGCAGCCCGGATCTGAGCTCCCTCTGCTGTCACTGCCTCTGCCCCACGGCCGGGAGCCTAGCTCTTCTGTGCCTGGGTTTCCTCTTCTGTTAGAAGAAAGGTCATGTGACCTTGGCAGGTTTGGGCCAGGCTGAATATGTAATGTATGTGAGGTGTTAGGCACAGTAAGTGGTCAAGAAATGATAGTTTATGGTCATTATTTTTGTGAAAATTACAGTGATTTTGTTGGGTTGCCATTTGTGGTAAATTTGAAGAACAGGTACATACACATTGCCACCTGGGAGCAGAGCTCTTTAATTTTCCTTTGTGTGCCTTTCAGTAAAGACTTCTAACAGGTCGTACATACTGCCTTGCTAGGTGTTGTATGTATGCATTTCACGTGGTGAGTAATAATTTAAAGTTTTTCTGAGTACAGCTCTTGGCACTTACCATGAGACTTTATCTTCAGTCTCTTCTTTTAGCTTCCTATCCATAAACTCAAAATCTTCTCTCTTTCCTATAGGGTGGTTATTAGGAACAAATGAAGTGTTTTGTGGTGTATTTTAAAATAAAGAAATGAAATAACCTAAATAAGTGAACAAGCCCTGAGAGTCCTCACGTGGCTTTACGCTCCCAAGTAGGACCTAGGATCTGTTCCCTATGAGATCCCGTGGTTTGGGCAACAGGTTCTGCATTGCGTGTGCTGTGGAGATGGAGGGTAGCAGGCTCCAGACAGCCTGGCTCTGGGTAGCCATCCTGGAAGGTTGCAAGTCAAGGGCAGGGGAACCTAGGGACTGTTTCTCTTGGGGTGAACGTCAAGGCCACTAGCTTCCTATTGGTGGGAAGGGAAGTCTGGGGGTCATGGGCTTGAGATATTGTCTGATAGGTGTTGGTGAGTCCCAAGTTATATTACCAGGTCAGGTGGGGGTGGGTTGTGGGAGCCAACTGTAGAGTGTCGTGGATAATGTTCTGTCAGGAAAGAGACCAGGCACTTTGCTTGGGACAACCTGGACCCTCTTAACATCAGTGGTGTTGAGGGTACTAATTCCTTAGGTGTAAATGGAGGTCATACATGGAAGAGAACTTAATCTGTAGCCTTCTCCATATAAATTTATCTTTCAAAGTTGTAGATTAACAAACTAAAATTTATTTCCGTGTCGATATTTTAAAAGAGAACAAAAGGTAATTTTGACTTACCACAGACAAAATGCTAGTTTTGTTTCTTTTTGCTTTATAGTATTGGTAAAAGTTATATAGGTGCTTGCTTTCTAACTACTGTTTTACTGAAAGTGCACACGTGCATGTGTGTGTAGCAATATATATAATTATAAATTACAAATTAAATCTTAAAGTGGTATCAAAATAGCCAAAAGAGGGAAACTTTTAAAATGTTAAGCCATAGTATATTCTGTTCTGGTTATTTAGAATTTTGAAAGGTCAAGTTGTGACCATTACATAATCTCTCTTGTGAATTAAAATGATGATCTCTGCACCTGGCACTGGAAAGGAGTGGGCATCTTGCATTGCAGGGCATGGCGCTTAGGGGCTGTTCTTCCTTCCTCCTGGCAGGTCAAGGACTGCCCTGCGCCGCTGGAGCAGCACTGCCTCGGCGGGCGGCCTGGAGGGGAGCGTGAGGCTGCAGGAGGGCTCGCAGGTCCTCCTCACCAGCTCCAATGAGATGGGCACCGTGAGGTACGTGGGCCCCACGGACTTTGCCTCAGGCGTCTGGCTTGGACTGGAGCTCCGGAGCGCCAAGGGGAGGAACGATGGTTCTGTGGGCGACAAGCGCTATTTCACCTGTAAGCCCAACCATGGCGTCTTAGTTAGACCGAGGAGAGTGACCTATCGGGGCATTAACGGATCCAAACTGGTGGATGAGAATTGTTGAGTTAAATTTCTAAAATATTAAATGATCTCTATTTATCTATATATGCGTAGAAGTTTGGTGGCGAATAGAGTCTGTAGCAATGGTTTATTTTATATAGTCATTATTTAAAAATTGGAAAATGCTGTATAATTATCTTCCTAAAAACAATTAGAGAAATTCAAGATGCTCCTTTGAAAAGCCACAAGTCTGAACTCTGGGGATCATGGTTCTTTTAAAAACAATTTCAAAATATGCACTTTTAGAAGCTTTCAAAGCTTTAGGTCCCAGGAAAACTCTGGGACTCAAAAAACCGTGTCATGAGGTGACCAGCTGATGCCTGACCTCACCCGTGGGGTCTCATTCTTGAGTGTACTGTCACGTTACACACAGTGCCATACGTGCGAGTCACACCGACCGTAGTTAACATCCTGCCTGTATGGTATTTTTCTGTCAAGTGTTTTGCAGGTTTTTTGGAATATGCTTTATTACTGACAAGTACCTTAACAGCATAGTAGCTACATGAATAGTGTTAATGTATTTTTAAATATATATATTTTTTTGTAAAATCACTTGCCTTTTCAGGGGTGGCTCCTGTGGGAGGTGGGGTACTCTGGGGCTGCCTGGCTCTGCCAGTGTGGAAACCGTCCCTCTTGCCCACGGCCACTCACTAGTGGAGCTGAGAATGAGTGCGAGTCTCCTGGCTCGGGGCTTCCTGCTACTCCATCTACAGAGTCTTTGATCTGAGCTTTTCCTGCTGCTGCTTGACTGCCTCATCCGTATTACGTACGCTACAACAAGCCCACAATTAAGGTTGATGGATTCAAGTCAGATTTTTTTTTGCACTTCTTTATTAAGCATATTTTTAACATACAGCACTTTCAAAAACATGCACTTTCATCTTTGTGGGGAGTTTGCCATCCTTTCGCCCTGGAATATGAAAAACGTTTTTAAAAGGTATTTAACAGCGCAATTAAATTGTAATATGGAGGGTATATTGGTTATTCATGTAGGTGTTGATGGCTTGTGGATTTGTTGCTGTTGTCCTCTTCTGGAGTTGGTGTTGTGTGTGCTGCGGCCGCTGTTCTGTGTCTTAGTGGCTGTGGACGTGAGTGAGGTACAAACCAGAGAGCGGGGTTATGTCTTCATTTTCTTCCTGAATGTGTGTTTGTTCAGCCAACCTTTGTGGTAGAGTGATGCTATGATGTCATCTGTTTGTCCTGTGGCTATGTGTTGAAGTCTCTGTCCTGTATGTGTAAAGATTTATCTTTCATTGTAAATATTTAGACTTTACCACAGAAATGTTGGAAGAGTTTGCTTTATAAGACGAAAAGTATCCTTCAGAATGGAGCTTGCTTTGTGCTTAGAAATATATGCTAAGCTATTTTGCAATATACTATTTTAAATTTAAATTCTGTCACTCTGTTGCCTTTTTTTAAAGTAGGGTATTTCAAAAACTGCTAGAGTTATTTTCCTGAAATACATTTGCAAAATAAGGTTGCTTTGTAATCGAGGAATATTTTTATTGATTGAAAAAATGACTGCTGCAAATCAAAAGTGAACTTATTTTATTATATGACTTATTTCTTAAACACTCTGTTTGTACTTTAACATTGGCCCATGAGTATGCTGAACTTGAGTGTCCATAATTCCTTTTGTTAAATGTAAAATACTATAAGTTAGAAACTTACGCCAGCAACTAAATTTATTTTTGAGGTCAAACAACTGGTTGTTTTCATTATTTAGATCAGGACTATGAAATTCCTATGGCATGTATATCTCACACTATACATACAAATCAGGTGTTTTTCTTTGTGTTTTACTTATTAAATGTCATTGGACGTTCACTTCTTGAGCATCAATAAAAAGGGAAGCTGTTTGATTGGAAATGGTATCTTGTCATTTACCGTCTCTGCAACGCTCCTTTTCTCAGTAACTCAGAGACCATTTGCTCTGGGTCTTTTCCCCTCACAGTAATGGCTTAGATTTGATGTGCTCCCGTAGCGGGGTTTTAGAAATCCTGCGCTGTGTGCTCAGTGGGCAGGCTTGTGTTTCAGCCAGCTTCCTGTCGATTGCCTTGATGAACAGAGCCACTTAAGGGTATGTTTCTAGTTTTTTATGACCCCTTAACTTTTTCCTTGACAGGTTAGATTTCATTTGCTTATTTAGGTGAGATGGAACATTTTGAACTTAGATTATCACCTACTTTCTACGATAAAGCTTTGTTTTTAACATGTTAGGGTAATTTGGGATGAACAATTTTCACTGTGTAGCACTGTTCAGACGCAGACTGATGGCTGAGTGTGGTGGAGTGAGATGAAATCTTGGCACGAGTCTGGGCACCCCTCCCGAAGCTCCTTGTCTCTGCCATTCTTTTTCTTCTAAGAATTCGCCACCCTTGCTCGTGCTTAACTTTTATTATTTCTGTAATTTGTCAAGAGACCAAGAGGCAGACTTTTGGCTGTGTGTTCGTCATTCCATCCCCACACCCCAGATAGTCCTTGGCACCAGGTAGGTGCTCAGCAAGTGTCTGTCGAATGAACAGAGGCAGTGAAGGTCATTGGGTGTTCAACGTACAGAGGCTTCCTAGCTCTGGGCAGAGAAGTGGCCTTGAGAGGGTAGGCCCAGGGACAGGTAAATTTAACTAGATAAAGGAGGGAACAGGACAAGAAAGGCTTGAATCCAGTAGCCCAACTTTATCCTCAAGGAGTGACAGGTAAGAAATGATATTGAGTGCTGAGGGGGAGGGATGGGAAAATAACACAGTATGACCCTTGGAGTGGCTCCCTGTCTGATTTGCTGGGAATGGTATGAATTCCTGTTCTGATACAGTGATTTAGAGAACATGGTTATATGTGTGCCCCAAGGCAGAAAGAGCAGGACCTATGCAGCGTGCACAGCATTGGTCTCCAGTGCTACACATTTTTATTTCATTTTGAAGCTCCCTATGTAGAACACATGATAAGTATTATTCGAACCATATTGACCAATGACTAGAAACCTAACATGTTAAGAATCATTTTAAATTATAGAGACAGATCTAGTAATTCTAATTGTAACGGTTCACGGGATGTTTGTTATCTAAATGTTTGACTCAGAGATGTTTGTTATATCTGCACATTGCCGGCCAACAGAAAGAGTAATTTTTTAAAAATAAATTTCCTTATGCCCTTTGCTTCATACAGGTACTGTGGTTGATAGAAAACTCAAGCTATCACATATTTTTAGTAGTTGTTTATTACTATTTCTTAGCACTTAGGCTGTTTACAGTGTTGCTTAAGCAGCTTGAATATACAACAACCATTCCTCACAGGATGTCGGGAGTTGGCAGACCCAGTTACCTTTGCTGGGCAGATGGGGATTTTAGAACAGTAGAGTATGATCCCTTTGCATGTGCAGAATATTTTTTTATCAATTTTTTTGTAAATGCTCCTTTATATAGGAGGGGAAAAGGTATATATGGTGGAATTAGAGTAGATGGGCACATATTACTAACATTAATATAATTGCATTGTGTTGATGGATACAAAATTGTTTTTCTGTTTTATAGCCTCCTGTGAGGAGACCTGTACCAAGTGTCAAGTGTCATCTAAGGAATAGAATTTTCATGACAATAAATCAACAGGAAGTCCCACCATTTGCTGTATCTTTCAAATGAGGATGCAGGGTGGTCATGGTGGGGTTGGAGGAACTTGGTCTCAGGATTGGGCATTTAATTAGAGTTATATTAAACAAATAGGAGTGAGTCTCAGAAATCTACCTACCCTGTGCACATCTGAATTTTAGGCATTTCTAAAACAAGAGATTTCAATATCCAAACACTGTGTTGTCCCCGAACTGAGTCAGACTTGCAGTTCCAGCCAAAAGGGTTCCATATGACTTTACTCAAAGTGGATTTGTCTCACTGAAACCGAACTAATTATTACCTTTCACATAACGAATCAAGTCTGACTGACATGGAACTTAATCATGTGAAAATGATACACATGACTTCAATCCATTTTTTTTTACTTCTTTCTCTAATTTGACTTCTGAGATTTATCTTAAAGATCAGTCGACAGTCTCAGTGACATTGGCTGCCCCTGCCAGTTCTTGCTGTGAAGGATAGGTGGTGCCATCCAGTGTCTTTAGGGAAAGAAATTCCCAGAATGGACTTTGAAATTAATTTTAGTGTGATAACAAATCCCATGTTGTTTGCAGAGGAAACAAATTTTGCTGTGCTGAGAAAATAGTAGAACATTATGGAGCAGAAGAACAAAGTGGAAGATGACAATCAACTTTTCGAACCTACTAATAAGAATCGGTTTCTAATGAGAACTCCAAGAAAATTCTGTGTATCAGTTTAAAATGTAATTTTCCAGTGTTCCCCCCATCTCTGTTTCTCTCTTTTGAAAGTAGTAGAGCGAGGGAGGTGGGAGGTAGGTGGCAGCCTGAGGTTCTCGCAGCCTCACTTCAGAGTCCCTAGGTGGCAAAGGAAAATCCAGGAAAATGTTCTGCTTTAGTTTCTTATCCTTTATAAAACACCAACAGCTGCTCATTACTGTGTAAACAAGGAAAAAAGTGATTTTATGGCTTTCAAATGATTTCTTTTGAGAACCATAAGTTATTACAAAAGTATTTTTTCCTCAACTATTAGATGCAGTAAAACTTAGTCCTCACAGTGCTGTCATTGTGGGATGTTTGAATTGGCATCTTTTTTGGATTCTCCGTTTCTAGGTACACCACAAAGCCATATTAGTCACAGGAGGTCTCCAAAACTTGCCATCCAGTGGCTGTGGATGCCTCTAAAGCCAGAAAGGGGAGGCTGTCTCCATCCCATGGTAATTTGGAGAGACAACTGTGCATCGACACTTGGACTCATCTATTGAAGAGTGCCAGAATCCAGACACCTCCTGTCCCAAACATCTGGCTTATGCTCGGCGTTGCCACCCCTGTGGGAGTGGGCACTGGGAGGTGCAAACTAACAGCTGGCAAAGGGTTATGAGGTATCGAATCAAATATTGACTGTGGTAAAAGAGGTACTTCTAAGGTTTATAGTTTTACTTTGCTACACTTGTGACATAAAAGTGTGACATTGGAGGCATGATGGTCACCAGATACATGTGACTTATGGTTTTGACAACCTCACTTCTTTCAGGAAGCCACTATGACTGATTTCTTTCTCTAGCGATATGATTAGTCATAGCATTAGGTAATGATAGGATTAAGGAAATCTTTGAGTTGAGCAGGAACCAGAGAACTATATCAACTATCCTGATCTGTTGCTATGTAAAGATAAATAATTTGCCTCACTGGGTTGTACCTTGAATTCCTGGGCTTCGGTTCTAAATTAATTGAGTCAGGGTTGAGGAACAACAGAGTCATGTGTTCCTGGTTGTGGGTAGGGGGTAGAGGTTTGCCATACCCATGTGAAGTTGTAGAAAATGCCCAGCCTCAGAGCCAGAAGCCCCCGACACCAAATCCTTCATTTTTTAAATGATACGATGGGCATTTCAGTACCTTGGCTGAAATGGGGGTGGATTAGTTCAGTCTAGTACTGAAGTCTATTTACTCCTTCCCAGTCTGCTTGTTTCTCAGGTCCTCTATGACATAACCATCTGAAATCTTACCAATCCCAAAGTTATCTAGATTGGCAAATAATATCTCTTAAAATGCAAATACTTTATGGTGAGCTGATGCCGTAGTTGCTCAGGCTCTAGTGTGATCTAGTGTGGTAAGAGACCACCTTTGAACTGACCCCCGCTGAGATGAGCCAGTGAAGGAGAGTTTCACGATGGAGGGAAAGGCAGTTGGGAGTGATTATGACGAATTACAAGGAGGCGGCAGGCCTTAGGTTGATGGAGAGCGGAGAGACCTTGCGCGTGCGCCAAGGAAAATGGAAGAAGTGGATGTGGGAAGGCACTTAACAGAAAACTTTGGGGCCTGCAGTGTTTTTGAAGTAAGATTGACGGTACCATTTCCACACCTGAGGGCAGAATTCTTGCTTTACCTTCTTGATGCTGAAGGGAAAACAACTGTCATTTCATTTTGTGGTCATAGTTCATGTGGCCACCCCTCGCCTACTAGTTTTATATAATAGTCTGCTCCTTTCAAGCTTTTCAAATGGTTCACCCTTGCTAAACGGGAACTGAGCAATAGCTTTGTACTTAAGGAAGGCATTAAAAATTAAGTACACTTGCTCAGGATGCTGAATGAAGACAGAATCTTAGTAGCCTTCTTATTCGTCCTCAGTTGTCCTGTTTGAGGGCATCGTGTGGAAGGATTCAGGAATGCTGGTTTGATCTTGTGTGTTCACATAACATGGGGAACTGTCTGCCTCGGTGAAATTAGCAAAGTCAAATTGTGGGTTCTTTAGGGATAGAGATTAATTTTAAAAATCATTGAAGACAGATTAACACCACACTTTATAAAATGTATGAGTCTTGTTGTAGGAAGTCTATTATTTAGAGTACCCTGGCCTCATAGGCTTCTTGTTTTAGCCCCACTAAGCTCAGAGGGGTTTTAATCCTGCTATATTCCTGGAGAATATCAATTAAAATACTCCTGTCATTAGGATTTCCTAGTGGGGTGCCCTGTTGTAATTAGATATAAAGGTCCCACATTTTAAAGAATAAAGTTAATCCATACTTACATAATGTCTTATAACCGTAGTCTTTAAATATTACATGGAGATGCCATTTTTTCCCAAAGTAACTCAAGTTGCATAAATAGCTTTCTTTTTGTGTTCTTGGAACTTGGTTACACGAGTTGGAAATAAGCAGTAGATGAAGCAGAACATAGTGCTGGTGGGGACCTGTGAGGGCTGGATGTGTGTGGCGTGAAGACACCGAGCCCAGCCCCACGTCCCCGGGGCTGCCCAGGTGGAAGGGGCTTTGTGCTTTTACACAGCGTATGTTATCCCTGGGCAGTGAAGCAAGGACAGTGGTGTTCTCTTTTCGTATATGGAGGCCCCATCAGATCCTGTAACTCCACAGGAAGAAATTTTCTCTTTTGGCTATTAGAACAAACTCTCAGAAACAGTATATTCCTGTTCTTCTGCTGTGATTTTGAGGTATCACACGCTAACAACTTAGTCGTTCCTCTCAAATAGCTGGTTTCCCAGGGAACAGTTGTGACCTTCTCAGGACTTCTTCGTAGACATGGAACATAAATAATTGTCCTAGCTTATGGTTTAATTAACAAGACTCCTGCAAACTTGAAATGTGCTTGCTCACGTTTTAGGTGGGACTTCGTATCATAGTTAATGAGTTTATTCAAGTCCCTAGCGTCTGCCTACAGCGCCGGAGGAGTAGGGCTGGAGCAGAAGTTTGTGCACAACAGTCCAGGTTAACACCACGTTGGTACCTGGGGTTACACTGACTTCAATGAAACGTATTGAGGTCATCATATCTCAGTGTGGACTCGTTTATTTCATGATCCATGTGTACAGGCTTTTGAGATTTGACTGTCATTTACATGAACATACCAGTGAAGACAATTAGAGAAAACCAACAAGTCAATCTCAGGGATAGTAAGGCACAACCTGAATGTGTAGTTTTTAAGAGTGGACAGGAATAAGATTTTCTCCTTACTAATGACAATAAAGGGCTGGACATCTAACCATGTGGCATGCTCCCTGCTTAATTGGTTACTGGTGTTATAAATGCAAAGTGGACATGTTTTCTCAGTTATCAACAGCTCCTCTGTCATTAGCCTTCCAGAAGGTGCTTCTCCAAGTGAGACTCCAAAACTGCCACAGGTGGTTTGTGAAGCTGCAGTGAAGCTTACGTGATCAGACCATGTTTGCACCGGAACTTGAAACAAGTTCGCGTGAACAAAAACTTCACTAGTACAGTTATTTAAGAGGTGAGTTTGCTCATTTTTTTTCAGCTTCGTGTATAGCTGATAAAAGTATTTTGGCAGTTAAGCAGATAAGGAAAAGTGTCCCCAGGTTACCTGTGCAGCTCCAGATGTGCAGAGCTGCCAACTCCAGGAGCAGGCAGCTGCGTCAAAGGAAATGAACAGCTGCCTGGTATCGTCATAGGATGCGGTGGCTCACCTATACAGTGACGCTTTTCATATAGATGAAAATGAGAAGGTGAGAAAAAGGCATATGTGTACAGGTGCACGTGCACAGTTCCTTTGCTGGGGAATGCTTTGTATGTAGCCAGTAACAAAAAATGCTTTCCTTCCAACGAGACGCTTTGGCACGGCTATCACTGGGGCTCAGACTCGATATGAGCATAGAGGAGCAGGAAGAAGGAAGAGAATGAAAACGTGCAGATAAAAACATTCTTGCGTAAGCAGGTATGTAAAGTTTAATGCGTTTCCAGTTCAGTTTCATAGAAATAAATTCTGTGAAAACCAGATTCTCAGAACTCCCATGGTAACATCGGCATCCATGCCAACTCTCCAAGCCACCTAGAGGAAAAATTGTTTCAATCTGCGTTTGTTTCTATACAGATTATGCTACGAATATTTCAACATGATTGTGTTCCCAGGGTATCAGGACTACAGGATTAAGGGAGCGAAAACTCAGGTGAGTGCGGGAAGGAAGAAGGGATACTGACTGCAATTAGCATTCTGCAAGGACCCCCGGAGGGCCAGCTCCTCCTGTGACCCGGGCTGTCGCCACAGGAAGAACTTACTCTAGTGGGTCTGGTGGGTGTCGTGACGGAGACTGTGAGGAGGTGTTGGCCTAAGATGTCCTGGCAGTATGCCCAAGACTGTATATGTTTCTATGCTCTGACGTTTCACTGCTGCTTAGAATTTTTGTTTTTAAATTAGTGGAAAGTCTGAAAGTACTTCAGTCTTGAGTCTTACATCCAGTAGGAAACCTCACACGCGGTTTTTCTGTTTTAGTAGGATTTTCTTAAGGCATGAGGTATGTTCAGAGGGCTTGTGACCACTGGATCTATACTGGTGTCTTAACATACTCTCAAAGCACTTGGGATGTATGTATTTAGATGAATATATACACATTTTTCTCTATACTACAGAACTACTCACGACTTTTTTTTTTTTTTTTACAGTTGGCGATGAATCAGTACAATTGAAAGCATCTAACCATCTAGAATGATGTTCCAAATTGTGGTCTGTGATTCCTCTTTTCCACGTAGAGAATCCCCCCATGCGTAATCAACACAATGAACTCTTTTCTGCCATTCCCTCACCTCTCCAATGGTTTGCACCCCCATCAACCAGGTGAGGAAACGCCCAGGACGCCCCCTATGACGCACAAGCAGCTAGTTCTCACTACACGGAAGCAGAGCACACACACTCTGGGAGGCGCACAAGGAAGCTTACTACCCCCATGCGTGAAACCCTTATGCAGCCAATCTGGGCCTTATGGGTCCCTTGGTTATGTAAGATTTTCTTGTGAAGGAATAGGGTGAACCCATGCTCAGAACCGCTCCAAAGCATTTTGAGAATACAGCTTTTGATGTGGCACTTTGAAACAAGTTGGCACAACATGAAAGCGACATTTGGTCTCTGGGAGTCCTGACCTCCCAACGTCCCGTTTGCGTCGTTCTAGGACAGAAGAGAGCCCGCGGGGCGCTCAGGGCCCAGGCTGGCTGACGCTACTCTTGCTTTTCAGCACGGTGTCCTCGTAGTGACCAGCCCCGGGGGCGTTGGTGGCCTCCAGAGGTAAGCCCTGCTGTTGGTAGCCATAGTTGACGTTCCCACACGGGAAGTGACGCAGCCGGAACAAGGGCACCTCCTTCATGCTGGCGGTCAGCGCGGAGGGCTCCAGCAGCACAGAGGCCCCGGGCAGTCTGCCGGTGGCCGGGGTGGCGGTGGCGGCGTGGGGCGCGGGCGCGACAGTACAGGTCCCCTCGCGGCCCAGGCCGCCCCTCTGGGGCGCCGCCTCCTTCGCTGGGGGATTGGTCTTTCTGGCGGGTTTCTCTGTAAACCACGAGCCGTAAGTCGGGTTCCACAAGCTGGTGGGCTTGTTTCTGGACCCCTGCACCCTGTGCAGCTCGGGCGGGGGCTTGGGCTGAGAGAACGCCATGTTAACGTGTCCCCCTTCCCCGGGGGGCGCCCCGGGCGCTCGCGCCGAGCCCTCCGCAGCTGGCGGCTTCTTGGCGACCTTGCTGGGGGCGGCGGCGGGCGGGGGCGGCGGGGCGGCTGGGCCGGGTGCCGCCTCCTGGCGCTTGGCCGGCTGGGGCGCCACCAGCACAGGGGGCACCCCCTCGGGGTCTTTGGGCCGCGTGGGCACCTTCTCCTCCTCTTCCACCGGCGGACCGTACTCTATGGGCAGGGCGGTGTTGATGACGTCGGGGTCCTGCGGGAGGACGAGATAGGCTGGTGAAAACTGGCACGGACCACAGGCTGCGCCGGGAGAGCCCGGGCACGGTGCCACCCACGCCCAACCAGCACGTACTGAGATGGTGTTAACCCCGCCCTGAAGACACTTCGCTGCCTGGCAGGCCCAGAAACGGGAGCCTTGCGGAGGTGGGACGAGTTTGGCCAAACATCATACATTAGTGGCTTATTGTATATAAAAAATAATTCCAGTGTGCTCTCCCCTAAAAGTCTACGGGTTTGACTTCTAGTGTGCGCCTGCCACGGTGAGGTAAGGCGAGCCCCTCGCCGCGTGGCTCACAAGGCTGGTCCTATGCCCGCTACCAGTCGCCCTTGGGGCACCCGGGAAGTACTTAAGCGTGACCAAGAAAACGATTTACCGAAACAACGTGACGATACATCGTTTGGATGGTAATACTGTAACAGAAAAGCAGAAACAGTTGCCAGAGGTTTGGAGGAAATGTGTGGAAGAAAGTTTGACTCTGGGGAAATTTAATTCATTAATGTTTTATGCGTATCGAGGAGGGACCCTCATTACTTAACAGAAGAGCACATTATCCACTATTTATTGGTTTAAAAAGTTTAAGGATGGAAAATAGCTATCTTCTGACTCTCTTCCCCCACAATCCTTTAGTTCCTCCGCTCTTGCTGCCTTCTGTAGTGGATTATTCAAAATGTGTGTCTGTGAGACCGCCTGCTTGAGAGGGCTGCAAAGGCCCCAGGGAAGGTGTATCCATGTAGGTGGGTGTACTCCACTCACCACGCAGGGTCATGACCTGAGTGTCATCAGGCAAGGTTCTCTGGAAGAACCCTGGGTGACTGGCCAGTGAGTCCCCCCACAGGAAGATGCCAGCTCACCTGCCAGGCTAGGGGGACCTTAATGGAATCGTGACAGAAGAAAGAGGCTTTAGCTTGGAGGAGGTGTTTTTTTCCCCCTCTGAGGGACTCTAGCGAGGTACTGTGTCACTGCTGGACTCTTCAAGATATCCTCTGAAGTAGGTGCCTCGGCAGGAGACCGAGGGCAAGTGGCCATGAAGAGAAGACGGGAAGCAATCTGATGACAGGGTCCTGAGGCTCAGCTGGTGACAGCTGGGCTAGGAAGAGGGGCAGGAGGACATGCTGGGATGCAGACAGCGTAGTGGCGGCCAGGGAGGGAAGTGGGAGCCTCAGCCCACACCCTCCGACCCGAGGAGGCAGGAACACGGTGTTCTACTAGGCGGAGGGGAGACGTGAAAATTCAGTCGTGACTGAAGGAAGCAGGAGAGGCATGTGCACAGGGAGGACGGGATTGCTAGGAAAGCCTGTGGCCTGGGCCAGTTCTCACGCCGAACCCGTCCTCTGTCTAGTGGGACGCTTTCTGCCCCTTGAGGATGAAATGGAACGTGTGAAAGGAGACCCAGGTCGTAGAAATCTACACAGATCCTCTGATGCTGCTCGAGTTTCTGTGGATCACTCTGAATTTCCATTTTCTTGTTACTTCTGACAATGTAGTTGGACATATGACGTGCCAATTGTATATTGATATTTATTTCACGTGTTATTTCTCCAACCAGGCTACAAACCACTTGAGAGTGAGGCTGTTTATCTTCTTTGAAGTGCTTTTTTCATTTAATAAGACATTAGGTATCCAGCAGGGTCTCAGTTAACACCTGTGAATTGAATTTATTCCTTCCTACTACTTCCTGGTAGTGTGTGCTAGTGAAGAAAGTGGAAGTTACGAGTATTTACCATGTACAGTGGGCCGAATGAGAAGCCAGTCACTTCCTTGCATCGACAGGCATGCAAACTTGTGATCATAACCCTTACTTAGCTTAACTTCTATTTGCTATCTTTAAGATTTTCCCATATAGGTTGAATTCTGGTCAAGGAGACAGAAATGTTTATACCTGGGTGCAGTATTCAATCCTCTCCAAAATTATGGCAAAATTGGGCCTGTCTTCAGGCTGATGTTGCCAGCACTGAGTCATTATCCGGTACCTGTAAGAATAAACATTGATTAAGACCAAGAGAAGCGCAAGGATGAGAATCCATTTCTCCGGGTACTATTCTAAATGGGTCCAGGGTGGCAACACAGGCAGGGCCCACGAAGTTGGCATATGCTGCCCCCTGCTGATGGACCGTGGCATTGTGCCCTGGAGTAAGATGTTACAATACCAAGCTAATTAACACAAACCTGGAGTTTATATTAAATGACTTCCCTCCTTCTGTTCTGGAACTAAAACCTCCTCTAGGATGGGATATTATAATTCCTATTTGCCTTGCTGTGGGAAGGAGCTGAGGGATGGCAGGCAGGACAGGAGAAAACAAAGGACAGAAATACGTAAAGGAGACTCTGGAGGGGATGAGGCTGGAACCCAGATTCCTAGGAGTGCTTGGGAAGCGTGGTCCTGCAAGTCCACAGCCTCCTGCACTGATGTGGTGTTTCTTGCGAGGGGCTGGAAGTCTGGCCTGGCTCATGGAAATCTGATCTTGGGGCTGACTAGATAGGAACCGTCTACCTGTCTCTTCATTATAAACAAGTATTTGAGGCTTCAGATTTTTTTGGGGGGAGGGGGTAAGGGAAAACTCCTCCATAGCTAATAAGAATGTTCTTAAAAGAGTCGTACACAGGTCCAGGGCAGTTCTTCGGTGGATCCATCCGCCCTCCGCTGGTGACAAACTCCAGGACTTCCTGGTTGCTTTTGCTAGGGTATGGCATATACCCCAGAGAAAAGATCTCCCACAGCAGCACTCCAAAGGACCTGGGCATGGGACAGAAGGTACAGGGATGGACGGACGTTCACACGTACGCACACACACAATTATAATCTTTTCCCCCATTACATTTTTTTTCTTTATAGAGGAATCTGACGATGCAGAACGGGGCATAAAAAAGTACCATTAAAAGATAGCCACCCCTGACATATTCTTTTTTGTTTCAGTCATGTTTCTGTGCTTAATTTATTTTACCGAACTGCAGTTAGAACCTTGGTGTTTTGATATATCCTATTACAGCATAAACATTTTTATATGGATATATTTTATCAATAGAATATGAAATGCCTGTAAAATATTTCATTGAGCAGCTGTGCCATAATTATCCTATTGTTTTCAATTTTCAAAATATTTAAAAGACTATGCTGAATATCTCTGTACATTTTTAAAGGGAGGGTTTCCTTTTCTATAAATTTCTAGATCAGGATAATCTAGTTCAATCGAGGATGTTTCTAATGATAACTAAACAGGTTTAAAAATATTTGGTACATGCTGGCCACTAATTTCCCAATGTGTCACTCCAGTCATTTGCCACGATGGCACAGAACATAGCAGATACTCTCACCATCTCTGACTGTGCTTGGTAAAGACGGAAGAAAAAAATGGTGGAATATCTTATATTTATTGACTTGATAGTTAACAGAGTGGAATATTTTCCTTTGTGCTTCGTAATCTGCTGCACATTTTCTCCTGTGAATTACCTGTTAATGTCTTTTGCCCATTTTTATCCACTGGATAATATTATCTTAGTGTCTGTTAATTTTATTTTTGCATTATAAACATTTCTTTATATGTATCAAAGATGTCCACCTTTTACTAGTTTCTTCCCCTCTTCTGTCTTCCCCTCCCTCCCTTCCTTCTGTACTGGGGATAGAACCCAAGGCCTTTGTACTGAGGTACATCTCAGTCCTTAGCAAAAAATAAACAACTAAATACATTTTTACAAAATCAAAGTTTTGAGACTGGCCTTGCTAAGGTGCTGTGTTGCTCAGGCTGAACACAAAACTTGTGATCTTCCTGCCTCAGCTTCCCAGAGTGCTAGGATTATAGGTGTGTGCCACAATTCCTGGTTACTTACTTCATAATTTTCCTTTTTAGCATATTGAAGATTTCTATTTTTTCTATTTTTAGGTAACCTAATTTATTTGCTTATTAGCCTAATTATTTTTATTAGAAAAGGTGGTGATCTCCATTTATAGTTTTGTAATCTTCTCTTTCCCAAGGGTTAGATGAATATTTGCTGTTTTCTTCTATGTGTGTTTTTCTCTCTTAAGCGGCTGTATAGTGTGAGGTGAAGATTTACAATTGATTTGTTTTTCCAAACGACTACTCTTCCAACCTTAGTTATAAAACAACCAACCCCTTACCTATTGACTTCTGGTTGCACTGGGTCTGTTTCTGACCTCCCCATTGTTCATTTCAGCTTCGTGCATTTACACCCTTTTGTTTTACTTTTTGTATACATATGTTAATATCTGATAAGGCATTTTTGTCCTATTTCTGTCTTTAATAATGAATGCATTAGATTTCTCATTTGTTACTTGTTTTGAATGGCTTTTGAGATGATTTTAACCGTGTTTTAAAGTAACTGCCTTTGATATTTTGATGATAGTTTTACTTTAAACACTTAATAATTGGTATTTTTGCAAACAAAACCTATTTTCATTGTGTCTGTATGTAGTTTTCTGCTGTTAATAAACATTACCACAAGAATTGTAGAGATCTCTACTCCCACGAAATGCCAGGTGGTTTGATTATCATCCTGATGAAAGTCCAAAGGCTCTTTGGAGAAGGGCTGGGCAGAGATATTTCCGTATTTTTCAGATGGAAAGGTTGAAGCAGAGGTTATAATCCAACTACGTGGGATAGACTTTGGGATAGATACATAGATTTCTTGATTTTGCTACCTACAAATTTACTGGCTATTATAAGTTATAATTAATATGGTGAATGTTAATTTTTAAAAACTTACAGTAAAAGACACATTATCATTAATTCCCCTTGAAACACTCCTTCTCCCTTCATTTCTTGTTCTTGCTGCTTTCTGAAGCAGTTCTTCCATGGCTGCCTCCATGTCCCGAATCAATTCAATGTTGACCTTTCATGGTCATTTTCACTCTGAGAAGGAGCCAGAAATCGCACAGTGCCAGATCGGGTGGATGTGGTGAACGAGGACACACCATGATGTTTTTATGAGCCTGCCTTCCTACCAGAAGGCACTTGGTGGCAGAATTCACTGGACTTCAAAAATAAAAATCTTACAAAGACATTCATGAAAGAGGACTTTCAGAGCTGTTTCAGAAAGTGACAGGAGTGTGTTCAAAGTGAGGGAGATTAATGGCCAATATGTATTTGCTGCTAGGAAATCTTGAAAACTTTAGCATTCAATGCACATTTCAATCAGATCTTGTACATTATCCTACTCTGTCTGTTGGTCTTTCTTCCCTCCCAGGTAAACCGAAACAGGCAAAATCTGATAGGCAAGAAGCTGGCAGCAAGACCTAAGGAGTTACAGCTCTGTGTTTCCTGCCCAGATAAAGATATATAAGGAGATAAATTAGATAGGAGGGCATAGTGTCTCTTGAGAGAATTTGGGTTTAATTTTGTCTTGTGTCAGCTCTTCATTTCTCTCTTTTTTGAGACAGGGTCTCACTTGGTAGTTGAGGCTCATTCTGAACTCACTATGTAGCCCAGGCTGGCTTTGAACTCATAAGAATCCTCCTGCCTCAGCCTCCTGAGTGCTGGATTATAGGCATGCGCCACCACACCTGGTTTATGTGGTGCTGGGAAACCTACTGTTCTTTGTAACTTGATTTTTCATACCGAATACCGTCTGTGTTAGCCATCTGTGTTAGTCGATCGGTGGAGGTGTGGTATATTCTTTTATACTGCCAAGTAGTTTTCCTTGGTAACAGTAAGCCAGTTTATTTTTCCATCCAGTGCATGTCGGGGAACTCGTCTGCCTTCACCTTTGCCGTTTCTTTATCGTAAAGACTGAGCTAATGAACGTGCTTGCCTACTTCTGTTCCGGTCACATAGAATGGCTGAGTCACAAGATATGATGTGTTCAGAACAACTGTTGTATCACACACTGTCCCATCTTTGGGTAGGGTGGGTAGCTGAAGAAGCTGGTGCTCTACTTCCCGCACATGCTGGAACCCTCTGGAGCATTGTGAACACACAGACTGCTGGTCCCACCCTAGTTCCTGTTTGCTTAGGTCTGAGTTGGAGGCTGAGAATGTGCATTTCTAATGAGGCCCTAGGTGATTCTGATGCCACATACAGACCACACACTTTGAGACCCACTGGTTAGGTTAAGGCAAATCTCACTGGCTTAGAGATGAGCAAGGCTCCTGCTCACATTTTCCAACCGACAGGGATCAGGAAAGGGGAACTACCATTCTGGTCACACCATCCTAGGATATCAGAGAATTTGGAGCACATGTGCCCCTTGTTGCCTTGTGGCTCCTGTGTAGTTCAGAGGTCGCATGTGTGGGGTTTAACGTCTTTTATCTCCAACCACTTTGCATTACTGTTGTGGTTTTGTCCTCCGAAGCATGCGCGATCTTCACGGCCACCGGTCTGAAGTGTCACAACAACGACGTGCTCTGTGTGTCTCTTTTCATCCATAGGCTTGGCGCTTGGCAGGTGCTCTCATTCTGGAGAGTTATATCCTATTCTGGGAACTCTTGAATTATTCCTTTGATGGCTTTATTCTCTTCATTTCTGCTGTTCCTTCTTTCTGGGCTCCTATTTTGTCAGCTTACTGGATCTATTGGTCTAATCCTCTTAATCTTCTTTTCTTTCCTACGTATCCCATCTCTTTAGACTTGTTTTATTTTCCAAAAGATTTATTTAACTCTATATTTTAACACCTCTATTTTATATTTCTGTCGTATTTCAAAAAATAAGCTTTTTCAGAACAGCTCAAATTGAGAAGAAATGGTGAGTACAGCGTGTTCCCATATATCCCAAACTCAGTTCCTGCTGTTTTTGGCATCACATTACTATGGTACATTTATTACAACTAATGAACCAATATGAAGGCATTATTAACTAAAACCCATAGTTTATTCAGAGTTTCTTGTTTTTTTAAACTGTATTTCCTTTTTTCTATTCCTGAATCCCATTAGAACATCTCACTACATTTACTTGACACATTTCCATAGGTGCCTGTTGGCTGATGACAGCTTCTCATACTTCCCTTGTTTTTGATGACCTTGATAGGTTTGTGAGGCCTGGTCAAGGGTGCTGTAGAATAACCGGGATTTGTCTGTTTTTCTAATGAGAACACTGGGGTCCATGTCATCTCAAGGGAACCTGCTATCAACAGGCTGTTGATGTTGACCTTGATCGCCCAGTGAGGTCATGTCTGTCAGGTGTCACCAGTGTGGAGTACCTCTGCTCCTTCCCACACCTGAGCTCTGGAAGGACAGTGCTACATGCAGCAATATAGAAGTTAGATTCCATCTCCTCACAGAGTCCAAGCATTATATTTTCATTTCCATGAGCTGTTTCCTTTCAAAGTATGTTTTTACATATTCTTTTGATCTATGTTTATGCTGTCAATAAATTTCTCCTCTCTCTCTGTGAATATTTGAATTCTTAAGTTTCCATGAGCTTTCTGCATTTTATTCCATCAAGATTTCTCATGTTTGTTTTCTTCAGATTAGAATCTTTTCTCATATCCCCCTGCCTCAGCTTCCTAAATGCTGGGATTACACCTGGCTTATGTGGTGCTGGGGAAATGGAACACGGGGCCTTGCACTTGCTAGGCAGCACTTTACCCACTCGCTTATTCCTCCAGCCCCTTTTCTGTGGTTTCTATAAGGAATTGTCATGCATGCTGGGCATGGTGGCACACTCCTGTGATCTAGTCTAACAGGTGGCTCAGGATCTCAAGTTCGAGTTCAGCCTGGGCAGCTTAGTGAGATCTTGTCTTGAAAGTTTTAAAAGGGCCGAGAGGGTAGATCAGTGGTAGAGGATTGTCTACTATGTATAGCACCCCAGGTTCAGTCCCTAGTAGTACAAATTAAGTTACCATACATGGCGTGGTGTAATCAACATACATTCATTCCTTCATGGTTCTGCAGGCCACATATGAGAAATCAGTATTGCTGGGCTGGCACTGCGACATCTACCAGGCTGCAGGGACATGGAGAATCTGTTCCTTGCTTCTCCTGGTGTCACGTAGCAGCTAGATTTCCTTTGGCTTGTGGCCAGATCACTCTGATGCCTGCCTCCATTTCTGTGCATGTGACATTTCCATTCCATCCTGCTAATGGTCGCATCTGTGATGGTACCTGCTCCTTGCCCCAGATAATCCAGGGAAGCTCTCCCACATTAAGACCCTCTACTTCATTATCTCTGCAAAGACTCCTCTTTTCTGGAATGCCAACTTCTGCAGATTGGGACTTGACCCCTTTGGGTGGCTGTTATTTGTCCTGCTATGCTGGCTGGCCCCACTTATCAATGTGTAGACCTTTTCTTCCTGGATGCCAGTGTCCTTGGTGCTGAGAGGCCAAACAGGCCATGTACCTTCGTGGACTTTGAAGCAAATATTAACTGTGTTCAGTAAAGTTAACTCCCACAGGTGAGGCTTATGCTCCCAAGACCAGAGGTACTCTAGCTGGATGTCTTTGGAGGGACAGCCCTTGTCTTTGTGGTAGGGGATGTATGGCCAACAAGCTTTGGGGGTGAGGTTATGAGCCAAAGGACTTGGACACGTTTTCTATTTTTTGAGACATAGTACAGTCCAGGCTAGTCCTGAACTTACAGTATAGACCCATGTTGGCCTTTGACACACAGAAATTCTCCTGCCTCAGCATCTCGAGTGCTGGAATTATAGGAGTGGGCCACCATGCTCAGTTTATATGGTGCCAGGGCCTTGTGTGTGTTAGGTCGGTACTCTTATCACTGAGCTGTGCCCCTAGCCCCTTTGGGCAGTTCCTGAACAAACCTTTAACTAATTTTCCTGTTTGCTGTGCCCCTTACTTTCGATTCCTGGGCCATTTTTTGGGCTCTGAGTTGGCACACAGCCTGCTTCTGGAGCTGTACTGCTGACTTAGACATCACCTTCCCAGTCTCCTCTGTAAGGAAACACTTGTCTGCAAAGTTTCCACATTTAAAATTTTGTCTTCATTGTTGTCTTTGCCCTGTGGGGTTTCATGCAATCAAAAAGACTCTTTCCTGATGTGTGTGTGTGTTCGCACATGCATGTGGGTACTTTGCGGGAGTCTGGTGGGCTTAACCTTCCATTTTAAACAGACTGTGGCTCTTCCATGTGATCCCCTGAGCAGCAGCATTGCCATCACCTGGGAACTTGTTAGAAATGCAAGTTGTCACAGACTGCAGACCCGCTGAATCATAAACTCTTGGGATGGGACCTAGTAATCTTTTTTGAGGAAGTATCTCTGATGATTTTGATATATGCCAACACTTGTAGGGTACACCAGATCTTCTCTTTCCTCATTAGCACTGGGTTTCCCTGAAGACAGCGTGGATCCCTGGCCTGAGAGCACCACCTCAGGCCACAGTGACCCCCTGGAAGAATTTTGCAGAAAGACTCACCACGTATCTGTCTTAGAAGTAAATATTCCTTCCATGAAGGCCTCTGGGGGCATCCACTTAACAGGTAGCATGGCACACCCTCCCTTTCTGTAGTAGCTGGCCCTGGAGGGACAGAAGAGGAGAGCAAGCTTGGATCTGGAGATGGCATGAAGCGGAATCTCTACCAGGAGACTTGAGGTAGTGGCAACAACCGTCTACCCATTAAAGGACTGAAATTAATGAGGGGTCCTTGTGGCTCAGGAGGAGAGCAGGGCAACACATATCATTTAGTTAAGAACTTTGTTTCATTTAGTGGCTCATTAGAGGCACAAAGGAAAAGATCTATGCAATGACTAAGATCCTTGCTAGCAGATGTTTGGATTCCCCTGTTGGGTTTTGTTTATTATAACTCACAGTGAACAACACTGCACCATCCTGAGAAGTACAGTGTGTTTCTGATGACCTGCAGTAATGCAGGATCAAAACAGGAGGACCAATAGCCGGGCTGTGTCTTACTCCTTCTGAGTCCTCCATGGCACTCATCCAACAGCACTTAGTTCAATATAAGCACTCAATGATCTTGGCAGCTGGCAGGGACTGCCCCCTTAATACACCCGGGCAAGAAGACACAGCGCTAGGCATGGAGTTGGTAGATGAGTCAATTTCTTCATTTTTGTCACCAATATCATTAAGAAAATTCACTGATAAAACCTAATAGATTGACTCCTCTACCTTGCAAGCCAGTTTTACACACAGCCTGGTGTGCTGCTGTAGGGGTGTGTTATGGGATGCAGCTCCCTGCCAGCTGCCTACTTTAACTGGTTCAGTAAATATGTACTGAGTGCATATCAGGAAACTGCCATGGGCTGTGGACATAAATACATCACAATCTTTCTCTTTCCCAAGGCTACAGTTTATGGAACAGATACACCTGCAATTACAGTGCAGAGCAGCACATATAATAATGCAGGCAGGTACAATGTTCAGTGACACAAATGAGGGACTGATTTGCTGTACGTGAGATGAGTAAGGGACAGGGAGGTATCACAGGAGGGCACAGAGAGTGAGGAGGCCACTGAGCTCTCTTGGGAGACCATTTCTAACCCACAAAATGGATGAGTAGGTGAGGAACGGTAGAACCATTAGCTAGGGTTATAATTTCAAGCCCAGCAATGGAGAGCTACTATGGTGTGTTGAAAGTTCCCCAAAGCCCACAGCTCAAGGCTTGGTCACCAGCCTCTGATGCTACTGGTAGGTGGTGGAACCTTTAGAAGGTGAGGACTGGTGATAGGAGGCTAGGTCACTGGGGGCATCCCCCTAAGGGGGACAGAGTCTGTCTGTGTCTGTCTCTGTGTTTTCCAGCTGCCATTAAGCGAATAGCTCTCCTCTGCCATGTCCTCCTGCCATGATACACAGTGTTACCACATGCCCAAAGCAAGAGTGCCAAGTGACCCCAGACTGAAGCCTCTGAAATTGTAAGCCAAAAGAAACCTTTTCCTCGTTGTAAATTCTTTAGTCTCAGTTGTTTGTCACAGCAGCAGAAAGCTGACTAATACAAGGAACTGTCGGAGCAGACGCCCTGGCAAGCAAGGAAGAGCTGGTTTCTAAAACTAGAGGCAGTTGGTATTCTGAGGATGTAGGATTGCGGGGGCTCTGGAGACCTGTATCGTGATAGCAGGGGTAGACGGCTCCAGAGAGCTCTGCGCTGAGTTGACCCTCCATGTATTGCTATCATGGGGTCCCAGGATAACAGTAGCATCCTTCCCTCTTGGGAGTTCTGACTGAGGCCTTCAAGGGTGTCTGGTTTTTATCAATAATTTGTCAAATAGTTAGAGCTCTGTGTAACTACAGAAGGAGCTAAATAGTGGCCCTGCAAAGGAGCTACTTGCTTAATTCATGTAGTAAACCACTGTTCTGAATCAACAGAAAAAGAAGAAAAGAGGTTTGAAAGAGTGAAAGTGCAATAGAAGAATTATTTTTTAAAATAAAAAAAAATTTTTTTTTGTTGCTTGGGAAATGTAACAGGGGAAAGGCAAAAATGCTGAACTGAATCCATGGGCTTTGAACACTGCTCCTGTGTCCCTAAGTGTGGACAGGCAGGCCATGAGTGAGCTCAGTACCTCGTCATTCATGGGGTGCTCATGCCTGGTGATCGACTAGCTCTCTAGCAACCCCTCAGGATCCATTCCTATTAAGAGGGCTTGAGTAAGTTATAAAATTCACTTAAAGCTTTTTTTCTGTTTTCATTTCAAGTATCTGAGTTATTCCATGTCTCAGAACATGGTAGAATTAGAGTCGGAACCAGACAGACAACCCAATTAAGATTTTGCTGTCAATTACTGCAGACAGTGGGATCCTAGAATTAGACCCTTAGGCATGGGCACTAATTAGAGTTTCTCACATCCTGAGAGGAATTCACTGAAATTTCATGAGAAAACTTGACAAAGTACCAGGAGATGATGTAAGGTACAGGTAGCCATGGGGTGCTCGTTTCAGAGGATGGCATGGTGGGGACAGGCAGTCTGCTCACCTGTAGATGTCTCGCGCCATCCCAAAGTCTCCGATCTTTGCTATTCTTCCAGCTCCAGGGCAAGTTAGGAGGCAGTTCCTGGCTGCAATGTCCCTGGGAAGGTTAAAAGAGAGAGAGAGAAAATGTGAAGTTCCATCTGAAGTTCAGACAGCTCTCCTCTGCTCTTTACTTATTATCCTGAACGTCTGTGTGAAAGAAACAGCTATACCATTGCCCAGCCTTATAACTAACAGACGCATGGAAAAGAGTGGAAAATGATTGAAAATGTTTAGTGGGACAATAACAATCAAAGTAACAGTAGGAACTAGAATTTATTGGCCTTTTACTATGAGCTAAACATTGCTCTAGGTGCTTCCTGTCTAGTTCTCACAATTCGGCAAGATGTAGGGTGCTATAATTAAACTTGTTTTATTAAAAATTTAAGCTAAAAGTAGGAGTAGAAGCAATGCTGCTAGGCCAGATACTATTGTCATCTACAGACTCCAGGGTGATTTTTTATCAGCCTATTGAAGAAGTGTGTTCCGGAACAGGGTAACTTCAGGGTAGCAAATTCAAGTAGGCTAAGACAGTCCCAAATAATTCTAGGTTAAAAAAAAAAAAGTGGTCATGATGGTTCTAGTCCTATGATTATACTTACAGCCATCGCCAAGCTACGTGACTGAGGAATTACTTCTTTTGGGTTCTGAAGCTGGCTTCCTTGGTGCCAGCTTTCAGATGGCCCGGTTTTCCATAGCATGCCTCTGAGATATGGTCAGAAGCCTTCTAATGCTTGTCTGTTCTCACTCCTGCACTGCTTACCCACTGACTTGTGTGGGAATCAAGGTCACAGCCAGAAGTTTGGAATAAGTCTCTAATAATATGAAAACCTGTGCATAAAAAACCCCAAGAAGCACCTTAGGGAGCACAGATGGTGGTGTCATATTTTCAACTGGTTTCATGAAGATTCTGATCCTTGGTTGAGAAAGAGTGTGGAGAATGAACAACTGGCTGGTAAGGTAGTACTTTTAACATATAGGGTCTGATTTGGTGACAGGGATGTAAGATGCCAAAAACCAGTGGACTGGGGTGCGAGGTGGATGTTGTCGATGCCGTTGACCTGATGCATAGTTTTCAGTTGGATTTTAAGGGGCAGTGTTGTACCAAAAGGTCCAATAAAACCACAAAAGCAGGACATGTATGACATGAAAAAGCAGAAAACTATCTGTATGTATAGCTATTAACTCTCAAGAGAAATACAGTGAAGTAGGCCAGGAACAGAATTTATGGCTCCAAAAAGGTCTTTAATATGAATATGAAATAGTTGCTTAGAAAAGTGATCCTAAAATTAATGGCATGGGAGTCAATGTAGTATCACAGAACACAACCAAAATTGGTAGGATGGCACATAACCCTTGACATTGCAGTACACCATGTCCAAAGGGAACAGATTTAACAGAAATAAAAGGATCATGTGACTGGTGGGGGAGTGCCCCTCTGAATCCAGAAAGTATGTGTATGGAAACCTATGAATCTTTAGGGCAGATAGAGGAAACGGGGAGACAGAGTAGATGTCATTCCATTGTGAGAGTCTACCGTGGGCCTTTTAGCTACTTAGGAGGTGTGAGAGATGCCAGATGACCCCTGAAGAAAATCTTTGATAGGGATGGATACTTGTTTGCCAGAAGCTACCTTCTGCTCAGAACAAGGCATCTAAAAACATTCTTGGTTTGATATTTTTTGACAACTTAATCTCTTCAAAAAAGATAAGGAAAACAGTGAAATATCACTATGGGATCTAATTCTACATTTTTGGAAACCATTTACAGAGCAGGAAGTGACAGGGATATTGAGAATGGGATCCTATTATCCCATCATCTGTAACAAAGCATGCGATGTCATAATGTCTCATGAACCAAGAATGTCATGGATATGGTCCCTTCACCACAGACTGAATCCTATGGTGCCCAATGTAGGTGAACATGAAAAGGCAGAATGATCTCAATGAGAAGCAGAGGGAGATACCTGAAGTCCTGAAGTCACCAGGGCAGAATGGCACATAACTGAGGTTGGCAAGCGGAGGTTGCTCTCAGATGGGTCTGAAATTTGGACTTAAAGCACATGGACAAAAAGATGGAAAAATGGTTCTAACTAAGGATGACTTCTAAGAATAACGCCACCGTGTCTCAACTGAGCAGCATTAGAGCTCAAAGCTGAGATGTATGGAAAGTTCTGGATACAGTGAAAAGGGCAGGAGTAGGACTGAGCAGCACTTTGCAGCTCTGGGTGGCTTTGGATGAGGACTCTGGAGGCCGGTCCCAGATTCTTCTTTGCTTCTATTATTTCTGTGAAGCCAAATGATCCACCAGTTGGGAAGGTTTGGACTCAAGAAGAACTGCTAACCACCATGGTGGAGCAGCAGGAAGGGGGAGGTCACAGCTGCCTTGCTGAGTGACACTGGGAACTGAGGCAGGCAGCTTCCTAATGTCTACTTTAATCCATGTTTTCAAGGAAGAAGAAATCAGACATATCCACTTACTTTCATAATTCTGAGCTCATATAGAAGTGCTCAGTTTTGACTTCACAATTACATATTCTAAACTCTTTGAAGACATGGGTGAATATATAATTTTGAGTTCATCAAGCTATTATTTACTAAATTACTAATAAAGCAAACCATTAGGATGAGCTCTCCGAAGAGCCTACTAATCATTTTACTTTTCAGATCGAGCTGTCACCAACATCCACAAGGAAGCACATATGGCTCCTGTCTACGATGCTGTTACAACAGGAAGTGTGGGTGTGATGTCCCAGTCCAGGCAGCACTTAAACACTAGGACCGTGATAGCGGAAGAGATGCCATGCAGAGGTGAAGAAAATAATTAGTATGCTTTACTTCAGAGTTTGTCAGGAAAACTACTCTAGCTAACAGTTACTGTGCTGCCCTACAAGCCAGGGATATAGAGATAAATAAAACACTATCATTGCCTTTGGGTTACCCATTGTCACCTATGTGAACATATGAATTCTTTTAACTTTTTTCCTTCAGGAGCCCAGCTTTCTAGGTAGGGGAACCTTAAGGAGAAAGGAGACTCGAGTGTCCAAGACACAGGCAGGAGTGCCCGGGAGGCCACAGGCCTCTAGCTGTGGCATGGAGAGTCTATGATAACTGCTTTCCCTCTGGAGGAGCTTTGAGAGTCCCAGGTGTCCTCACAAAGAAGAGAGCTGCATCACCCAGAGCGCTCTAGAGAGAAACTTACAGTTCTGTTCTGAAGGGGGTGATCTGGCAGAGGGAGGATGAGGAGAGGGTAGTGGGTGGAGCGAAGTCACTTTGACTCACCGGTGGATGAAGTGGTTTTCCTCTAGATACTGACAGCCACAGGCGATGTCCCGAGCCACGTGCAGAAGGTCCAGCATGGCCAGGGAGGAAGGCTGGCTCTGTGGGAGACAGAAGCAATCCGTTGACTTAGCCCTTGGAGAGTGGGGAAGGTGTGGGGAGACCTCGGACTTCCACTTGTAGGAAGGCCTGAGGCAGACCCACTGCTCTGCCAGGATCTTGGCTCTGGCCACACCTAGAAATCCCGTAAGGCTTTAAAACTACAGATGCCCAAGGCCCCATCCCAGACCTGGGAATGCTGCTCTCCTGGCAGGGACAGCTTTGCACTTTTGAAAGTTCCCCAGGCGATTCTAAGAGCAGCCAGATCTGGGGACACCTGAACCACAGGACCCCAGCCTGGAGTGGATGTTGCCTTCTTCTCCTGTCATCATTGTAAACATTTCAATGCCCCATATTTATAAACAAGTGCGAGGAAACCAAGGGAAAATAATATTGTTTGAAAACTTTTTAAACATCTTAAAATATTTTTTAAAAATGATTTCCATCAAGAATATTCCAATCTAAAGTGGATTTTAAAAGAATAGTTATTGGAAAATACTGGGCAATTAAAATCCATCCAAAGCTGTTCTCTACAAAGTCTCATGCAAAATGAAATGTCACCCTCTGGGTGGTGCATATCCTATCATAGCTTCTGGGACAGCCTTGTGGAGTGCCACAAAGTCACCAGGTGACATCCCGTTTTGGTCTTTTAAAAAAATTAATTACAATTTGGTTTCATGTTCATTCTGTTGGGCTATCCTACATTACCATGTTCTCAAGCGGACTTTAAGGTCCCTGAGACAGGGCCTTCATCTTTCCCCTTCACAGCACCACCCAGCACGTGTTGGGCACACTCCGGGTGGTCATCAGTACTTGGTTGCTGGTCGACAGATTACAGCATTTTAAATATCTACACAGGAAAGCACAGTGGGTAATCTCAGATCTCCAGAAGTGCTTTGAGTCTATGCGTTAAAGAGATGGTCCTGAGGGTGGAGGTATTAGGAGGTGATGGAAACTGAGAGGTGGGGCCTACTGCAAGATTTTTGGATCACTAGGTGGTTGGGGAGTGGGGAAGGCGGGAACCGCTGGCTTCTGCTTGTAAGGAGGCCTGAGGCAGACCCACTACTATGCCAGGGTTTTGGCTCTGGCCATACCTAGAAATCCCATTAGGCTTTAAAAATACAGGTGCCCAAGGCCCCAACTCAGACCAGAGAATGCTACTCTGGGCAGGGACAGCTTAGTTCTCTAGAAGGGGATGAGGGGGCTCCAGTGTGCAGTTTCTCTTTCCTGGCTCATTCCATCATTTCCTTCTACCCTGATGTACCTCCTCTGTCAGAGGCCCAAAGACATGAGGCCACCTGACCCTGGACTGGAACATGCAGACTGGTGAGTCAAAATAAACCAATCTTAAAATAAGTTAATGGCCTCAAGAGTTTTGTTTTGTAACTTGAAGCTGGCTGATTACATTCCCTTATTTGTGTGTTGAATTATTGAAGGCCCAGAGAGATAGAGGCCACTGACTTTAGGTCACCTGGACCAACTCCCGCAGGAAATCGAGGCTTACTGATCTCCTCTCCCTTCTAAGTCTCAGATAACTTTCATCCTGGCACTACATCGCCAAAAGCTAGGCAGACCCAAGCTCTTTATTCCTGAGATGCCCACAGGAAGTCAGAGACCACCAGAGAGACAGAGGACATAGAAACTCCCGGACCCTTAACTTGTTACTCATTAAAAGCATGATTTGTGTTTCCTTCTGAGGTGGTTGGGACTTAGAAGCTACTATTAACCTTTCATTTGGGCCTACTGACGCCTGATGAAACTGAAAGCAGAAGGTGGCCTTCACTTTGTATCTGTCTCCTGTATTACCTTAAAACTTTGTGCCAGACCTGCTCAGCACTGTACTTTTAGAGTGTCTGCCTACATCTGGCAACTCAAGGTTGATGGGCCCTAAACTCACCTATCTACCTCATCCCCCTTCAAGGCCAACGGCACCAAGATAAGAAATTAATGGACAGTCAACTACCAATGAGCACCTGGATTCTCTGGTCGTTGCTGCAAACCTGTGGCTGCCTTGGATTCCAGCCGAGCCTGTATAAAACTGAGACTGATCTAAGCAGAAACCATCATCTCTTAGTCACCAGCAGATCCCTAGGCACAGATTCCCCTGGAGCCATCCTAAAAGGAGAACTGAGATGCTAATCACTTAGACAACTTACTAATCCACAAGGGCTGGTCTTGTGCTTTTGTGAAAGGACCAGTCTGCAATTCTACATCACAGCTGTGTTGCTTTCACCTTCTCAGTCTGACTCCTTTCCCTATTTTCTAACTTTGCCTCATAAATCTGCGTATGCTCACACTAACACATCCTGAAATTCCTGTGATCAGACCTGACAAACCTACTCTACCAGGGGAGTTGAGGTCCCTAACTCCTCCTCAAGAGGACCTCCTTAAACTCCATCTTGTGACATAACCAAGGTCTGGCTGTGGGTTTGGTTTGCTGGGAGTTTCTGTGCTCCAGACCTGGCCTCCCCAGGACTTCTTGCCACAGTGGCTTGGGCCTAGAAGAGGCGGATAGAATTCGGCTTCTCTCTGCCAGGCTTTAGCTCTGGGAAGATAACTTACACAGAAGGGAGACATATCCCACACTGCTGCCTAAGCTGTCATAGCTCAAGTCTGTACAAACTGACCTTCGCCTCTCTGACAGAATCTTGTCTAGGATTTCCTGAAGTGGGAAGATGAAGAGCATAGGCCAAGCAGGCTTCTCTGTGACAGGAACGATGTGCTTTGTGGCAGATGGGGAGGAAAAAGTTACTTCCCTACTAAGATGAGGGGTCCAAGGGCTCAGAGATGGTAAGCAACTCCTACCAGCGACCAGAGCTAACTAGAGCTGGACTTAAATAATCTGAGTTTACAGAGACAGGATTCACGTAATTAAAATTGAGCTTCTTCTGAGGGGAGAGTGCTAAAGAATGGACGTAACATATGTGGATCCGGTGCACGACACCCAAGTGGATACAGAATACGTTACAGTGCACAAACGCAGCGACAGCGTATTTCAGTGGTCACTGGCACTGACCTGGGCCTCCACCCTGCTCCTCCATCCCTTACCAGCCGTCACACCACCTGTAACTCAGTACTCAGCCTCTCTCAGAACCAGGTTTCTCTTAGGTGAAGATGCCTGATACTGTCAGCCTGACCAGATTGTTGAGAGGACCCTACAGAGGCTCAGAAGAAATGGCCATCAAGGGAGCTGTGGCCTCTCTAGGACTATGGAGCAGAGGGGCTCAAGGTGCTTCCTGTGTGGCTTCTTTTTAGAGGCCCTGTTAAGGTCTGAAGCATCAGACATTGTAAGACAGACAGACTGAACTCCTGGGGCAACGAAAAGTGATGTATTTCCAAGGGAAACAGTCATCTGCTTTATAGATACCTTTTTCCTTCACCTAAGAAAAATGCTTTCTGTTCCTGGCAAAGAGGGACCTGGTCCAGACTGTGGCAAAGCCTTAAAGATTCTCCCCCCTTGAATCTCTGTCTCAGCCTCCTTCACTCAAGACTGCAGGACCATTGGCATCTCCGATGCCTGGGCCTGAGTGCTTCAGGAATGACATCGTGCCAGGTGTGAGCTTGGGGCCAGGGCTATCAGAGCTCCTGACTTTGTCTGCTCACATCCAATTATCTGCTCCACGTGGCTGTGCAGTGGCAGGTGGTCAGCGACTTGTGGATGTGTGTGGGTGGGTTGTGTAAAGTGGTGAGTGTGCCTCTGTATATGTGTGGGTTGCACTTGTATGGAGTATGTGGCATGTAGGGGTGTGTGATGTACGAGGGGAGTGAGGTGAGGCGAGGATGTTGTGGAAGGTTTATACTTCCACTAGCCGCGTGGGGCAGAGTGGGGGGGCCTGCTGCTGTTTGTGTCTGACCTGGGGGCAGAGGAGCTGTCAGGATAAGGATTTTATCCCTGATTGGCCACTGGAGCATGGCACTTCTGTCACACCAAGATATTCTTCACGCCGTGCGCTGTGGACCAACCCTGTGGGGGCTCGGACAGAATCTTGTCTCGGATTTCCTGGAGCGGGAGAATGAAGAACGCAGGCTAAGTGGGCTTCTCTGTGACAGGAACGATCAGTACACTAATGTGGGCTAGGAGTGAAGAGTGAGAGTGTGCCGTGGTTCTGCAAGTTGCTTGGCCCCAGAATTCTGTGTGTGTGTGTGTGTGTGCAGCACTCCAGCACTGGCATTCAACTGTGTAGCTAATATCCCATTTTTACAGGTGAGGAAATTGGGAATGATGTGTTTGGTGTCCCAGCTTCTATGTGGCTGTTCTTAAAACATACTATGTACTAATAAAATATACAGTAGCATGGATATTTTTGTCCTTTTTTGGTGGAGGGTGCTGGGGGTTGAACTCCTAGCCTCATTGCATGCTGGGTAAGCTATCATCTCAGCCCTCCCCCTATTTTCACATATATAGAGATGAAGAATATAAGGACATGGGGAAGAAACTCTTCCACCAACTGAAAAACAGGTTAGAGATTTATTCTAAAATCAGTGCATGTAAGGAGGAGCAGAAGATATGAAAGAAAGAAGGAGAGGATGCACAGAGAGAGAGGGGGAGGGAGGAAGAGGGGGAGGG